>VZTO01007241.1:0-35886 GCA_013400615.1 Syrrhaptes paradoxus
GGGGACCCAGGCGGCACACCGTCATTTCAGGGCATTGAAACCCTGCTTCACCGAACCTCTGCACCTCTGGTTTCTCTGCATTTTGATCTCCTCCCCACATGCTGCCGATCACCATGAAAAATAATCCCACTAATTTCCAGCTCCGTTAGCAAACAGCCGGTAAAATCTCCAGCACTTGCCAAGAGAGGGGACCCGGTACCAGGAGCGCCAGCGTGGTGCTGCCGGCGGAGAGGCCGGGGTGGTGATGCTGGGGGAAGGAGCAGGAGAAGCCCCAAGTTCCACGGAAGGAAAATCGCCATGGCCTCGGGGGCAGACGGGTTCTGTATGGGGAGCAACATTGTTCCAACCAACGGTGCCGCGATGTGCCGTAGGAGTGCCGCCCTGTGCCCTGCGCTGCCCGAGGCAGCCATCTCACGGCACTGTGTCCCATCCCGGGGCACCATGTCCCATCCCAGGGCACCATGTCCCATCCTGGAGCACCGCATCCCATCCTGGGGCACTCCCAAGCACTGTGTCCCACCGTGGCTCTGGCACTGCCATCATGGGGTGGTGCCATGTCACCTCTGCCCCGACCTGAGCTGTGCCTGCCCTGGTTCCCAGCTGCAGGGACAGCATCAACCAGCGTGTTCCCGAGAGCCAGCACTGCATTCCCACAAACCTTCCAAGAGGAAACATTTCTCCTTCTGTACTTGAATGTTTCCTGAAAGTTTCCAGCAAACCGGGGTTACGGTAGATTTGGGGTCAGTGTGCCCTGCGCCAGAGGCAGGCGCGCAGCCCCCCCGCGGCACAGGCGGTGCGAGGGAATTAATCACCATGGCTAAGCTCCTTTCCTGCCACTGAGTCACAGCCACGCCGCCCTAACTGTGCTTGTTAAGTGGAGTGTTTTCCTAGCACGCAGCTGTTTCGGATAAGCCGGAGCCGGGATCGATGCTGTTCGATGGCGCTGTGCCCCCAGCCAGCCCGCTCACGGTGCCCTGACCCCGAGCAGGGGACGGGGAGCAGCACGGCGTGCCCTGGAGAGCACCCAACCCAGAGGGGAGGGCAGAGACCCCCGTGTCCCTGGTGCGCTGCAGGAAGGGACGTCCCCAGCACGGCTCCGCATTGCCGACACCATCTACCTGCACCACTCTCCCCGCACGTTCTGCTGGGAAGGCACAAGCCTCCCGGGGGAACTTGTTCGCGTTGCCAGGAACGATGAACTCCAGCACGGCCCCAGCCCCTCCGGAAAGGCCATTATTGCTGCGGGACCCCCTGCCCTCCTGCCCTCCCAGAGGCTTTGCCACCGAGGACTCTGGCAGCTCTGCCCTCTCGCTGCTGCACTTCGCACTGGACGAAGCCGCCCACGCATCCAACACCTTGGGCATCGCGGGCAATCTGGTCACTGCTGCCTGCGGGTGCAGCCTAGCCGGCCGTGGGCTCGGGAACAGGGACACCCTCTCCAGAAGCCACCGGAGCCCCAGGCAGGGATGGTGACCCCAGGGCTGCCTGGCTGCCCGGCGGCTCGGTCCCAGCAGCAGCGCGGTGCCCGGCGAGGGACAGTGCTGCCGATGAGCAGGGGGAGCAGGACCGGGAGGATGTGTCCTGGGACTGGGCATCCCTGGGGCGGTGGGAGGCCCAGGTGGGTTCCAGGAGGGGGAGAGTGGATTTGGGGAGTTGTCATGGCAAGAGCATCCCTGCCTGTCGCACTCAGCAGCCCTGAGGGGTATGCCAGGGCCGGGGGGCTGCTTGCTCCCCACGCTTGCCAGGGCAGTGCAGGGTGTGGGCAGGGCACAGGGTCGGTGAGGCCACGGCAGGCAAGGGGGGTCTGCACCGCTGCACAGCCCCCTGCACGGGAACAGAACTCCACCGCGATTCTTCCCTTCTTTGGGAATCAAACCCAGGGATAACACGCCTCTGAACTCAAAGCCTTCCTCCGGATTAGCTCCAAAGCACACCGTACCTACCGCCTGTGGGAACGCGCAATGTTTTCCTGTAAATCCACAAATTCTCGTCTGTTTGCTGTCGGTGTGACCAGCACCGCCGTGCTCAGCGGGCTTGTCTGCAGACAGAATCTCTGCTGTCTCCATCTCCTCTCCCGAGGGGTTCAGCTGTAATCGTGAGGCTGGGGAATGGTGTGTGCCCGGCCAGGTCTGAGGATGGCCGTGGGGACTGGGGACACCAAACAGGCTGGCAGGCTCCAGGAGAAACACGTGGGGAGATGTGTCACCGTCACGGAGCAGTAAACGGGTTTGGTGTGGGGCTGAAGGTTTAGAATCCTCACTTTACAGTGGGGGAAAATGTCCCTGTGTTTGTTTGCACGTGTCTGTCCTCTCAGAGGAGAGAGCAAACAGCCCAGCAGCAGCAGCTGCCCAAAGATGTGCTCAGTGAGAGCATCCCCGAAGGAGCCCACCCAGTTCGGCAGGAGCCTCTCCCTGCCCCTGCCCCTGTCCCTGTCCCTGCCCCAGCCCTTGCCCCAGCCGTCCCTCCCGCTGGGTGCAGAGCCGCCGCAGCCCCCCTCCGCATTCCCTGCAGCCCCCAGGCACCAGGACCTTTGTGCAGCCGGTTGCTTTTAAGCACTCCACGAATCCAGCTGGCTCCGATAGTTTTCTAGAGGGTGGCCAACTGGCTCCCACAGACGTTTTAATGCGGCACCACTGGTGTGCTGAGGCCACGCCTGGGTCAGCAGCTGCTGGGCAAAGCCCCCGTCCCAGCGTGGGTTCAGGTCCCGGCTCCCCACCCACCAGCTGGACCCCTGACACAGCCGGGGGGCTGCAGCTGCCTGGCCCAGGACCCCCAGCCAAGCCCCAGCTCTGCCCCGTGCTCCCGGGGCTCCGGCCATGTCAGCAGGAGCAGCCAAGAGGCTCTGGGGGCTTTCACCCTGCCCGGGAAGGGAAACAGCAACTTTTAAAAAGTCAATTAGCGCTCTGTCAATTAGCTGACACTGAAGAAGGTAATTACCTTATCACTTACAGCACTCCAGCACTCTGAGAAGGCAAACATTCCTCTTTCCCGTCCGGCCCCAGTGACCCCCGCACTGAACCGCGCTGCTCCCCGGCTGCTCAGGCTTTCAGCACTTCCAGGGATTTTGCTCTTTAGCAAAACCCAGACCTGCAGCGTGGCCCCTGCTCTGCCCGGAGCAGCAGCACAACCCCGACCCTGACTGCTGGTGGGGGGCTCAGGGAGGTCTGGGTCAGACCGTGCTGAGCCTCATGTTCCCGTGTCCTGTTCTGCTCCGTGCCCGGTTCTGCTCTGTGCCCAGTTCTGCTCCGTGTCCCGTTCTGCTCCGTGCCTGGTTCTGCTCTGCCCATGCCCGGTTCTGCTCCATGCCCAGTTCTGCTCCATTCCCGGTTCTGCTCTGTTCCTGGTTCTGCCCCGTGCCCCTGCCCGTTTCTCTCCTGTTTTCTGCAGATGTTTCTCCAGGGCTGCCGTCCCTCAGCCTGCGGGTCATGGGCTCCGGGTGAGGCAGGACGAGGTGCCGGGTCCCACGGGGTGCAGAGCCGCGTCCCAGTCGGCCGTGCCTGCAGAGCTCTGCTCTCCGGCGTCAGCAAACGCGGCTGTTGCACGAGGTCTGGGCAGACCCAGAGAACGGCCCCAAGCCCAGGATCTCCATCTCCCGAGGAAGACGTTCTCCTCCTGGTGGGATTGCCTCCTAACCTGTGCGGCCAAGCAGCGCGTCGCAGGCGTGTCAGGACGGGAAATCTCCATAAAAAATAAAGTAAAAAGGTTCCATTGTAATCCCATTAATGCATCTCCACACAGGTTGGTATCTCCTGAAGAACACTTCCCATTAAAGAAATCAATTTAGCATTCGGCTTTCCTCCTGTGGTGCATATTGAAGTGGGATTTGACAATGATGGAAAACAGATCTGTGTTAAATACTGCCAATAACGTCTCATAGCTCAAGGTTACAGCTTCTCGTGAGCGACAGACGCTCGCAATCCAACGTGCTGCAAACACGGCACTGCACTATCAATTATCCGGAGTTATTGGGTTTTAAAACAACCCGCACATCCGGACCGCAGGCCACACGTTTATTTTACGTTTCCCTCGCAGCTCCTTCGCCCTGTTTTGGGCTTTCCGGGGATTTCCGAGGCCGCCTGCTGCCAGCCTGGCAAAGCGCGGGGCTGCTCTGCGGCGGGGGGTCCGGCTCCTGCTGCAGACCCACCCAGCCCCTGGCCATGACCCCCTCCTCGAGGATCTGCGTCCTCGCTGCCCCCGGGTGTCGGACCCTGATGCAGCTCCGGACAGCAGAGAGGCGATTCCTCGGGTTCGGGCACAGAGCAAACTGCTGAACCCAGCCCTGGTGCTCGACAAAAGCTTCCTCTCCTTCGATAAACACCAAGGAAGCTCAGCACTAACGGACCCTTCTCCTCTTGCTTGAGCAGGCGGCGGAGCCTTGCCGGGGACTCAGAAGACCTTTCGGAGCATCGTTTTATTCTGAGGCTGGGGAAGCATTATCACATCCGGCGCCCAGCCCCGAGAGCCCCCGCGGCCGGGGAGCTGCCCCCCAGACACACGAAGCCCCGACCTGGGGCAGCCCACGGTGCGAGTCCCCAGGGACACCACTTTGCCCAGGCAGCAGCAGCAAAGTCCACCAGCCGCAAGGGCGAGCAGAAGGCTGGTGCTGGCCCAGCCTGGCTACCAGGGGATCATCCGCTGGGCCAGAGCAGGATCGTTTGCAGACCACAAAGACATTTCCTGGCACTACAGAACCCAGGATAGCAGGGAATGTTGTTGATTCCTATCTATCAGCACTTCATTAAGCAATTACAGATCCACAGACATTTCTCCTCTGTGAAGCGTTCGTGCATCAATGGCAACAGCCTGCAAATATTCTAGAGGCATAAACAGAGTAATTAATCAGGGTGCTGTAATGGCGAGAAATTAGCATGAGGAAAACACAGACTGAATATTGGAGGAAGTTTTCTGGCAGCAAACCATGTTAATCAGAGAATTGCCATCCCAGGGAAAAGGGGAAACTCCACAGCACGAGACAGGTCAGAGATCCTGGCAAACATCCCAGAGGGAAGGCGCAAATGCTGGCTCACGAGACGGACAGGATGACCCCATCTACGACTTGCTTCTCCCACTATCAATCACGGAGTGGTTTCTAACGATGATTCACTGCTCTGGGTGAAGGCGCATCCATTCACCGCTTGCCTGACAAGGTGGCACCATGCTCGCCAGGCTCTCCCCTCTCCCTAAGAGCATTCACTGCCCAGCTCCGTGCTCGTTCTGCTGCCCTGCCGCGGGCTCTGGAACTGGCTGTGCTGCGTCCTGGGCACTGCCAGACCCACAGAATAAAAACAGGTTAATGGTTTGGATTGCTCCATATGTTCATATGTTGGGGCAGGAACAGGGGTAACTGCAGTTCTGCAGAGGAGTTACAGCCACAGCCTTGCCGGGGAGCAGAGGCTCACGGAACCGCGGTGGGACAGGGCTGGTGCCCAGCAAACTGCGCGTCTGCCCGACAGCGACCTGCAGCATCCGCAGCATCCGCAACAGAGACCCACAGCAGAGACCCACAGCATCCGCAGCAGAGACCCACAGCGGAGACCCGCAGTGGAGATCCACAGCAGAGACCCGCAGCAGAGACCCGCGCCAGCACGGCAGCTGTCGGGTAACCCTGGGCTGTAGCCAGCCTTTCCAAGAGAAGAAGCTGCAAGGTGAAGGAATACAATTACCCCAAGTCACAAATTCAATTTTTACAGCAGCTTTTCCAGAAATTTGGGCGCGCTGTAGTGAGCGCAGGAGCACTGCTGTACCCGCAGACACTGACCCCGCTGCTGAGCTCCCAGGTGTCGGCTGGGGGTGAAATCTGCCGGCAGTGGTACCCCACCTCCCCCCTGCCCACATCGCCCGGCGCTGACCGCGCTGTGCAGAGCCTGCTGGCACGTGCCAGGACCTCAGTGTAGCACCAAGTGTCACAGTCTTGGAGTGCGACTGGTGCAGCTGCCAGGGACGGCAAGGTTACCTCTACCTGCCACCCCCGGGGACGCAGCCGCCGCAGGACGCGTCCCCTCCAGCACTGACAGATCATTTGCTCCGCGTGTCCTGGAGCAAACAGATGCCTCTGTGCAACCGAGCGGCCACCCGAATGCTAAAGCGGTTTGTTCCCGGCGCTCCATAAAGACGTTACATTTGTTCCCAGAAGTTAATCTTTAAAGATTTTCAGAGGGATCGATACCCAGTGGCTGTATGCAGAGCCTTCTGGAGCAGCAGCCAGCAGCACCCCAGCGCAGCCAGCCCCCGTGCTGAGCCCGGTGCCAGCCTGTGGTGACTGTCCCCCGCAGCTTGGGGCTGGCGGCACCGTGGCACTGGGGGGTCGGGGACTGGGATGCTGAGCCCCACAGCGCTGAGGGCTCTTGGCACCGAGCCCGGGGGCTATTGGGGGCCCTGGGCAGCACCGAGGCAGGCGGGCAGTGGTGGGGGTCTCCGGGGCACACCGAGTCCTGCCAGCACAGGGCTGCACGCTGCCCTGCGGGCTGGGGTGCACAGACACCCGCGAAGAGCAGGGGGAAGTTTAGGTTTGATTTGGCAGGCAGATTAGCACGCAGAGCAGTGCTCAGTGCTCAGAAATTGGAAAATCACTAAATTTGTGCTGGGTGAGCAATGTGATGCTGGGCTGTGCTGCCGGCGGGGACAACCGGACTGAAGGAAGCGTGCCTGTTCCTGCAGAGCGCACGGTGCAGCCCGGTCCTGCGGTCACTACTGGAAAACCGGGCACCTTTGTGTAGACAACACCCCCGGACCCTCACAGAGCCCCCCAAGTGCTTCCTGGGGCCCCCGCTCCCCTCCTCCCAAGCCCGGGGAGGGCTGTATGCAGGCACCAGCCCCGGGGGCTGTTTCGGACCCAAGCTGCATCGCCTCAGCCCATGGAGCTCAGAGAAAGTCAAGGAAACACCCCAGCTCCCAGCAAACCCCCCACCCTCCGAGGAGAATTTCCATATTCATGAGTCTTATCGCTCCCCTCAAGCTGCTGTGGGAACACAAGCACTCGGAAAGCAGTGCCGCACAGAGACAGGTTCTGAAGCCGACGGGGAATGGGCAACTCGCTCCCCTGCGTCCGTCCCCCCCGATTTAGGCTTGTGTTCCCGCACCGCGCGTCCCAAGGCGGTGACTGGGTCTCAGCAAGGCCAGTGCGGGTCTGACATCCCTGGTGGCACGTTGCTGTTCTTGGCTGGCACCAGGACAAGTCCTTGCGCTGCCCCAGAGCGGGCACTTGGACGTCCCCCGGCTCCGCGCCCGAGGGCAGGCTGCTGGCTGGAGGTGGGAGCGCCCGAGGGCAGGCTGCTGGCTGGAGGTGGGAGCAGGAGGCGATGGTGCTGGGGTGTGTGTGGGGTGGGGAAGGGCTGGGAGAGCCCCCAGCTCCCCGGATCAATGCCGTGACTAGCTAGAAGCCACTGAATGGGACAGCTGGGGCTGGCCCAGGCATTGCTCCCAGGCTGGGACGGCCACACAGCTTTTGTCCCTGCTGCAACATTCCATCGAGCATCTTGCTAAGGAGAGCCGGGCTTCCGGGCTCCTCTGCTCACACTGCCAGCTCCCCTTCCCATCCCACCGCCAGCTCCCCTTCCCACCCTACCGCCAGCTCCTTCCCACCCCACCGCCAGCTCCTTCCCATCCCACCGCCAGCTCCTTCCCATCCCACCGCCAGCTCCTTCCCATCCCACCGCCAGCTCCCCTCCCCATCCCGCTGCCAGCTCCCCTTCCCATCCCACCGCCACCTCCCCTTCCCATCCCACCACCAGCTCCTTCCCATCCCACCGTCAGCTCCTTCCCATCCCACCGCCAGCTCCTTCCCATCCCACCGCCAGCTCCTGCACAAGCAGCCGTGCTGCTCTCCCGGTGCTGTCCTGCTGCAGGCACATTAATTACTTCTAATAAACCCGTGTTTAAATTACAGAAGCAGGCAGGGGCTGGCTGATTTGAAGGCTTTTGAAGGTTTTTCACTCTGTCAGCCTTAATGCAGCTGCTGTGGGCCAGGCAGAGCCCTGCACCTGCACCTGCACCCCGCAACCGGCTGGGAGGGGACCCCTCAGCCCCCAGACGGGTCTCAGCCATCTCTGTGGGGCTGGGGACAGCCCGAAGGGGTCACCGCACACCCCATCCCGTGCCAGGAGCAAACACCTCCTCTGTTCTGTGCCAGCCGTGGAGATGGCCCAGGGACAGCGAGGCGGGGGCGAGCCACAGCCCCCTGCCCAGGGATCCTGTCCGGGGGAGCACGCAGTGATAGCAGGCGCCAAGCAGAGATGGTGATTTACAGCCAGTGCTGCCTAACAAGCAGGTGTTCCCGCAGCAGCCGCAGTCAGCAGATCTGCAGGTGCTGGGGCCGGGGACACGTCACAGGGGAAGGGGCAGAAGCACGGGGAGGATTTACCCCCACGTCCCCGGGTATTGCAGCATTATCAGCCCGGACCTGGGAACGGAGCGGCAGCACTGGCGGGCGGCAGGTCCCTGCATCTGCGCCTGTCTGGCTCCCCCCACAACTTATCCTGACTCTTCCCAGATGGCTTTTATCTCAACTCCTGTGCAGCAATACAGAAGACAGCAGCAATCTAAGACCCTCTTTCGCTGCAGGCTGATACCAACGCACTCCGTTTGCCAAAGGACGGTACTCCCCATTCCCTGTATCGCCTCCGTGATTTTTTCAGTGTATGCAGATAATCTCGTGCTCCTCACAAACGCAGCCATAAACTTTCCTCCCTCTGCCCCCTCGGAAGCACATAAAACCTGCAGGAGAATCAGCATCATCCCGCGAGGCTGCTCTGGGAGGAGATCCCACCTGCAGACCGGCCAGGAACCGTTCTCTTCTCCTGAAGAGATTCTGAAGCATCAAAAGCTCTTCCCATACGGGTGAAAGATCTACGCCTCGGAAAATGTTACGGTCTCAGTGAATTATTTGGGGTCTATAGAAAAGCAGCTTTCCTGGATTTCAGCCCCATTAGTTTTGTTGGTTTTTTTTCCCATGCTAGGTCTGAACTAATGAAGCCATCAAATTCTGACTCATTGTCAAACCTGTTCACTAGAGCAGCTGAAAGAAGGTGTTCTGTCAACAACGGAGCTTTTCCCCCAAACACTTCAAAATCTGAACATTCATCAAAACCAACTTCAGTTTGCAAACTGTTTAGGTTTTGACTTAGCAGCTTCTTTCTGTGGCAAAAGGAACGGTTCAGAAACGCTCCCAGGCATCTCTGCTGCAGACTCTGGGAGAGCAAAGGGGGCTGGCACAGATCTCTGATCCCCGGCCAACTTCTCCAGCACCGGATTAGAAGCATCCTTCTTCCTCTCGCTGGAGCACAGACAAAGACTGCATGTTCTTGTAAAATCCGCCAGCCATGAAGACGACAAAATGGTGCAATGTTGAACAGAGCACGGTCTCCTGGCTACGGCTCTGTGTCCTTGGGCTACACATTGCCAGCCTGGGCCACTGCTGGCCCCCGTCCCTCCCAGGTCCCCTGGTGGGGGGGACATCTCTGGCTGGGCAGAGGGAAGATGCCACCAAGGACATCCGGGTGCCTTGTCCCCAGACAGCATGCAGACCTTTCCACGTGGGCAAACCACTGAAAGCCCCTTCCCTGAGAGAGGAAACCTCCCGTCCCTCCGCTGGCCGCTCCTTCTCCATTCTTCATCGACAGCAAAAGGAAAACGAGCGCTTGCGCCTTCCCTTGGGCTCTGACGGGGAAACGACCCGAAGCGCAGACACGTCCCCCCCCGGGAGAGGTGCCGACATGGGGGGACGGCGTCGGTGCCGACCGGGGCTCCAGGCCACCCGGACAAGTGTGACACTGAGCCCTGAGGTCCTTCAGGTTTTCCTCAGACGTCGTGCTCGACCATCCCCGTCCTGGGGTTCGCCCGGGGTCTGCAGCTGGGTGCAGCACGCGCAGCTCCTGCAGCAAACACCGCCCCGTTTGCTCCCCGCCAAGAAGCAGCGCCCAGTTTCTCCAGGGTTGGTTTGCTCATTGCAGGTGCCTCCGTCCTGCAGATGACAAATCGCTCCCTGAGTGTCCGGGCTGCACGGCATGTCTCTGGCTGAGCTGAGATTTCGCCCAGCACCACATCCCCAAGAGTTATCATCAGTTTCATTAGATTAATGATTGCAGAACCGCCAGCAGCATAGCAGATGAGCCGTTTCCTTTTGCATTCCTGTACAGCAGCAACCGGTTGCATGGTTTTGCTTAAATCAGGAGAAGAGACCGACTGGAGACTGACACACCGAGGCGTGATTTCTTGCCGGCTTTAGCAGCAAGGAGACAGATTTATGATGCTTAAAAAATACTGACTGGACTGGGAAACGGACAGAAATCTTCTTGGTCTGTGCATAATGACACAGGGAACTTTAACCCCTTGCCTACTATAAACTTCTTCCCAGTCTATCCTGAGGTTAGATGGGTGGCAGGACCCCCCCAGTACATTGGGGTGAGGAAAGCAAGTTAGAAAACATCCCCCACGACCCAGTCTGTCGTCTGCGCTGCTACCATCACAGGCAGAGCACATGGTGGGCATGCTGAGATAAAAGGAAGCTGAGAGATTGTTTGTACCGTTAATACATCTCACGATAAATGGTGTGTAAAGTTTTACTGCGACGTCTGAAGGAGGCTGGGAGCAGGGAACACCAGCCGAGGGAATGCCAACTCGGGGGAAGGATCCAGAGGCAAATCCAGGGAGGCTGGGAGCAGCCTGAGCCCAGAGGAGAGGCAGGGAAGGGTTATCCCAGGGAAGGGTTATCCCAGAGAAGGGTTATCCCAGGGAAGGGTTATCCCAGAAAAGGGTTATCCCAGGGAAGGGTTATCCCAGAGAAGGGTTATCCCACAGAAGGGTTATCCCAGGGAAGGGTTATCCCAGAAAAGGGTTATCCCGGGGAAGGGTTATCCTGCGGAAGGGTTATCCCGTCTCCTCCTGGTCCATGTGATACGCCAAAGCCAGACACAAGGCGCTGAGACGCCAGGTCCGACGGGTCCAGGTGAGGGGGCCGGGGAATCGCATCCACTGGGGAGGGAAAGCTGAAGGCTCCTGCGATAGCTGAGGCACTGAGGCAGCTGAGGCTAATCCCGGCAGCTAAATATGCTCTGAGCAGGCTTTCTTGCTTTATCTTTTTAAACATTTTCCTATGCTGTGACCCAGTGTTAAACAGAACAAAGTTATTTTTCATCCTGAAACCTTCTCTGAGATCCCTGGACCCTCTTTCCCTCTGGAAGCCGAGCATTGATAAAGAGATTGCACCCAGCAAAGCCGGGGGCTGCTCAGAGGTGCAGAGCTCTGTGTCTGCAGGGGGCACGGGTACTGGGCAGGGTGGGCATTGGGCAGGGTGGGCACCGGGCAGGGTGGGCTCCCTGGACCACTCACACTGCATTCTCTGGAAACCACCTAGCTTCTCCCTAACAAACGTCTTCGAAACTCAAGGCTGTCACTGGTGCCTGCCGGGGTTTCCTCGAAGCAGCCGCCATGCAGCAGCAGCCAGGGACGCCGGCACAGCCTGCGCTCTCCATGCCCGTGCGGGGGGAGTCTCGGGGTGCTCGGTCCTCAGCTCCTGGCCGCTGAGCAGCAAATGGCAGGTGACGGTGCCCCGGTGCCCGGTGAGCTGGAGAGGGCTGGTCCCGGTCTCTCCGGCCAGAACCCGTGTTTGAACCTCTCAGCACCGCTCCTGGAACAAACTGGGGGGTCCTGGGAAGTTGCCGCACCCCAACATCTGCTCCCCCATGACCCCGCCAGCCCCTCGCCTCAGCTGGGGCTTCATGAGAGACCCTGGCAGAGGATTAATGCTGCGGCTGTCTCATAAATGCCACGCAAACACCAGGAGAACCAAGCAAATGATAAAACGGAGATGGATTTTTGGGAGCAGAGAGATTGAATAAAGAAACAAGGCATCAAAATGTGCAGTTTATGCACTGGAAAGATGCATCTTGACAAGGACTAATATTTCATGTGGAGCAAATAACTCCCTAGCAGCAGATAGGCACATTTAAAGTGCAGTATCAGGAGGGAAGTCCTGGTCTCCCCTGCTCCACGTCAGAGCCGCTGGCAAGCACAACCTCCTCGCCCTGCACTCGGCATTGCCTCATCTGTAAACATGCTCCTTCCCCGGCGGCTCATCGCTCCGGCTCTGCAGTGCACGGGACCGTGTCCTCCCGCTGACCAAGCCCACGACCCTGTGCGCAGACCCCGGGTGCAGCAGCGCCCAGCCCACGCGCCCGGGGGCTGCACCGTGCCCACCGCTCCCACCGCCGCGGGCGTTTCCCCCTCCGGAGGGAATGCTCCTTGGCTCGGCAGGGTCAGTGATCTGTGCTCGTGTGGTTTCCGTACATGGGGAGGGTCTGAGCCCACCCCAGAGGATGTGGTGTGCGGAGGGACCTGGGAAACCCTGACCCATGGTGGTGGGACCCGGGACCCCTTTCCCCATCCTGTCTCCAAAGGATGCTGCCACGAGGCGAGCAGGATGCCTTTCACGACGTGTGCTTCAGCAGGCTCCCAGCACGCTGCCTGTGCCAGACCATCTGCCGTGCTCCCCATCCCTCCTCGCCACAGCCAGAGATTTGCACAATCGAGCACATTTCCCTGTCCCTGGAATCCTCCTACCTGGCGCGAGGGCTCTAAGCCTTATCTGCATTTAGGAACTGCACTAAGCCAGCAGATCTCCCGCATATCTGCTCTTTGAAACCGCGCTACGAAAAGCTCTGGCAGGAGGACCACATGAAGGGAAAGCCCTACATCTCCAGCCTACAGATAAAGCTTTGCACCGCACAAGACATTTTGATATTTTATGCTCCAATTTGGCGTTGCTCCAGAAGAGCTCTGAGTTAGCTTAAGCTTCCTAAATGCAGAGCTGAAGCATTAGCGGGGAAATTGTTCCCAAGTCAAGGGTTAGAGGCGCGCAGCAAAAAGGGTTCTTACGGGGTGCTCTGCCACCGGCTTTGGGGGATAAGAGCATGCTTACACCCCCCACCCTGGGGAAACCGCAGCGCGGGCACCGGCACTAAGCTGGAGGGCTTACAGGAAAACTGCAGCAAACCAAGTCATCCCGGCTCCTAAGTACATAAAAGCATCAGAAAGTAGAGATGCATCTTAAACTACGGCGATTAATTAGGATGATGGATGGGGACACACATCTGGTTGCGCTGCTTCCTTTGCACGGACGCAGAAGCCGTTCTGAGCAGAGGAATCTGAGATGTTCACAACACGATGCTGCTCTGGATGGTCACAGCTTGCGCAGCCGCGGAGAGCAGCAAGGCGAGAGATCGCGGCTACGGAGCAAGAGGCTCGGGCCGGCGTTAGCGCAGCTCGGAAGGTGCAAGTGAACTGGATCTGCGCTCACACCCAGCCTGGGCTGCCCGTTTCTGCAGGAGCGGATGGTGGGAGCCGAGCAGCTAAAATAGGCGGTCTTGAAATAATCCTGCAGGAGAGAAGCGAGGCAGCTGCTCAAAGGCGTGCGCCAGCCTGGAGCTGAATCTCGCGCCGGGAAAGGTGCCGCAGCAAAGGGGACCCTGCGTCTGATCAGGAAGCTCAGTCAAGAGCTGGAGCGTTTAAACAGCAACAGCAAAGGAACTGGGAAAGAGAAAACAGGAAAGAGCAAATGGCTTTTAAACAGTGGAAATGTTCTGCTATGGAGGAGGAGGACTGAAGAGGGAGGATTAGCCAGCTATAAATACAAGCAGCGCGGAGTTAAAAGGCTAATTAGAATAGCAAAAAGAGATACAGCAGCACATTTCAGAGACTATTTCAACTAACAAAGAGGTTCTCAAATCTGTTTGCAGGAGAGAATATGAAAGAGAAAATGGGATCCCTATGAAATGATTGCAAGAATTGGAGGAGGAAAAAGGAAATGGCAGATCTCTTCAAGAGCTAGTCAAGCTCCCTGACATCTTCATCTGCTGCAAAGGTGGAGAGAAAGACAGCAGGCTTCAGTTTTCATGTCTGGGGAGGAAAAAAGGGCCGGTAACAAAGGATGGGTTTGTGAAGAGACGGGACACAAACGGAAGGGCCAGGCGCTCTTCCCAGGCAGCCTGGAGCGGACCCGTCTCATTATTTCAGGCTGAGCTGGAAGGGCTCGAGCCCCAGGGTGCTGCGGGTCTGCGATGGCCCCGGGATGCTGCGTGCGGGGTGGGGGCTCTGCCTGTCCCCACAGCCCCGCTGCCGTCCCCAGGGCTGCTCTGGGGGGCTGCCAGTCCCAGGGGCCGCCCCGGCTGCGGGTCATGGCATCAGAGCCAGCACCGAGCAAACCCACGGGCTGGGGACGGGAAGCCCTGAGCCCCTGGTGATTGTTCCCTACAGCCTCAGTGTGTGCCAGAAACTGCTTTGAGCTTCCCCGAAAGCTGGACAGACGGTCCTCCAGTTCCTAACCTGTCAAATATACACATGCACACGTGTACATACATATAAATACATATAAATACACACACCCCCCTGCCCCATCCTGCAAACACAGGAAGAACACCCTGCTCCCTTCCTCCCGACAGCCTGGTGCAATGCTCCTCGGCCCCACAGCCCTTCCACCGCGGTGGGCACGCAGCCGGCCCCCCCACAGTGGTCTGCAGCCCTGACCCAGCTCAGCTTTTCTGGCAAAACCCCTGATCCCCGTGTGACACGTCCTGCAGCTGCTCCTGGACCCAGGGTGACGCCAGAGCGGCCGCGAGGACGGATCTCTCCATCGCCCTGTGCACCCTGATCCTCCCTGGTCTTGGGGAGTGTTTCAGCCCTACAAGGAGCTGGGAGCTGGCCTGGGATAGAGTTTGTCCCCCACATCTCTGGCCAGAGGCAGCAGGATGATGTCACCGGAGCAGGGACCAGCCTGGATCCACACCCTCCATTGGGTCCCCCAGCAGCCAGGCTGCAGCACAGAGGTCAGCAGACCCCTCCTCGCTGGAGAAGAGGGACCGGCGTCCCCAGGGCTCACAGAGAGGCAAACGGCTGAGGACGAACGGGATGAGTTTTATTCTTCATCCCTTCATGATATCACCGGTGTCTGCTGTGACCAGAGCCACGGGTCACGATGACATCAGGCTGCTAATGGGACAAAAGGTGACGAGCAGGGATGAGTCAAGAAGCAGGGACGGGGCAGGGTGGTCACCAGGAGCAGACGCTGCTGTCTCCTCGCTGCAGACGGTGTGAGCTGGCCCCGCGTGCGCGTGCCCGTGGGGACGGGGTGGTGGCTGGGAACTTTCTGAAATTAAACTAATTGCATTGCCAAGCACATCACAGCAGCAGCTATGATCCTTTGCTCTTCTCCAAGGATGCAGAGTGGCTTTATGAGCGTTAATTAACTCAGACTCATCCAAGGCGCCTGGGAGGCAGGTACAACCACCTCCGCAGAGAGGGGACGACAGCAGCCCTGGGTCCCACGGCAGCAGCCCCGGAGACCTCGCAGCACCCCCAGCACCGGCTCCCTCCCCGGGGTGCTGTTACAGCCCAGGAGCTCCTGCTCCCAGGGCTCCGCTCCAATTACCCATCCCAGCTCCCTGCACACCCGCATCCATATTCATCATGAGTTCCTAGAGCTAACGGAGGAGTACTTTTGCAGGTGAACAGCAAACTGCAGCCCTCTGTCCTGCCCGGGTCCAGCAGAGTCCGTCCGTCCCCTCCTCCTGACTCCACCACTGTGCCCCCTCCTCTCCCCCTGCCCAGTGCCCACCCCGAGCAGCCCCCAGGGTCCTGCAGCTCCACGTCAGACTCTTCCCAGCACCGGGTGTGTGCGGGGCACGGGGCAGCCTGGTGGAGGTCGGAGCCAGCGCCTGGGTCTGGGATGCTCCACGCGCTTGGCTCCGTGTCCCTGTCCCCTCCCAGGGAGAGCCGCAGGACCCCATCCTGCAAGGCACCTGCGCCCCGGTCAGTGTGCTCTGCAGAACGGAGCAAGGGGGAGAGACACAGAAAAATCCACGGACATGCACCTAAACAAAATGTTTTTAAAGTGAGTTTCCCAGGAGGTGTCGGCAGCTCTTCAATGCTATGCTGGCTCTGCTGGCTGATGGTGTCGTCACTCCAGCTGGTGGGAGAGCGGCTGCCAGCCGCCTCCAGGAAAAGGAAGATAGCAATGCTTCCTCCCGCCTGGAAGACCTGCGCTGGCTCGTCCTCAAGCACCACTCCTGACTCCACAAAAGGACGGCTTCTGGCACGGGGAGCAGGATGGCAGCAGGACGGCAGCAGAAACGTGTGCAGCACAGATTGCTGCCCTGTCCCCAAAGGGGATGGAGCACGTCCCAGCCAGAAGGTACAAGAGGATTTTGCTCAGACATGAAGAGCTTTGCTGGTCCCCTTCTGCATCACCCGTCCTCCACCCTGCCCAGCTGGGACGGCCGCCCTGGCCCTGGAGATCTGCTCCCTCCTCCAGCTGCCAGCAGGAAGCAAAGAACAAAAGCCCCCCAGCTGCACGCAGCCCTGCACCCGGTGCCCAGCTGGCCTCCGTCCCATCCTCGGGCTGGGGAGGTGTGAGATGATCAGGAGGAATACTGCACACGTAGAGGGATGCTCTGTCTGCATCCCTGCGCATCCACCCGCGGTCCTGCCAGAGAGCAGGACACTGGGCTCGGTGACCTGCCCCACAACGGCCACTCGTGGGGCATCGTGCTGTCCCCACCTCTCTGGTCACCGCTGTCACCCCCGCACAGCGCGGGGATGGCTGCTGGGAATGTCAGCTCTAAGAGCAGCCTTCACCTTGGCTGGACTAAAACCCTTCTGCCCTGGGGCAAAGCCAATGCAGCTGAGCTGCACCAGCTCCAGGTCAGACCTGGCCATTTGCAATTCCCACTTTCTTAGCATGGGGAAGAAACAGTAATTTCCCCTAATTACATGTTAAATGCCAAATAAATGCCCTATCCTGTATGGTAATTGCAATGTCACTGAGTGATTAATGCCAGCGCCACAAGCTGACAATCTGCACAGCGTCTGCAAGCAGCAACAACGGCCCAGCGCCGCGTGGCCCTTCCCTCACCCGTCATTTGCTGGGCTCCTGGAGCCAGCACTGGGGTGGTGCCCAGCCCTGCCAGAAAACACCTGCGGCAGGACATGAGCTGCCAAAGAAAGGCTGTTCTGCACCGGCACCGAGAGCCGCGGCTACGCCTGGCCCATGACTCGACCCTGCTCACGCCAGAGCCCGGACCCATCGCAGCACTGACGACACCAGGCTGAGCACTGGAGCTGAGTCTCCAGCCAACGCCACGAGAGCATCCTCCTCCCGACGGCTTCTGCGGACCTGCCGTGATGATTCGTACCCAAGGACGTGGCACGTGGAGAGGAGGGGTCTGCAGGACCCCCAGGCTGAGCCGCAGGGAGAAGGAAAGGCTTTCAAGTTCAGTTTTATATGTATATGAGGGTCTCAAACCGCGACACTTGCTAATTACCTTTTAGAAAATAACAAAAGGAAATTTTACAGAAAAGCTCAGCATTTAGTCCTCCTTCCCCCCACGCACAGGTTTTTTTCTCTTTTTAAAGAAACAATCTTCTAAGCATTAAAAAACTCCCCAGTGCTGCTGGTACAGATGCCGTGTAACCTTGAATTATATGTAGCAGGGCTGGCTTTCATTATTTATTAGCAAGATCAATTAGAATATTCTGTTTGCAGAAGAATATAATCCAATATGTACTTCAAGCACTAACAGCTAAATATATGCTTATTTAAAAATCAATCTAAAAGTCAAGGTTTCCTTTGTAAATCCTTACTACAGATCAAAAAAAAAAAAAGCTTTGAGTGTTACCACCTGCTGAATGCCGTATTCTCAAGGAGACAGTTACACATTTTAAAACATCTCCAATGGGAATTGATTGTCAAAGGCAAACAACTGCCGACCCCCCCGGCACGCGGCTGGCTGGCGTGGGGGAAAGCTGCGTGACCCCTCGGGTGGGCACCCCGGGACCGCGGGGACAAGCAGCCTCCACCCGGGCGGTGACAGCCACCCACCCCCTGCACTGCGGGGAGGACAGTGGGGGCCCCCCAGATCCCGCGGCACCGGGAGCAGCACCGGGAGCGCGGCAGCCGTGCCGAGTGACTCGCAGCATCCCGGCAGAGGGTCATTGCTCATCGACTTGCCGGGGCTGACACGGAGCCAGAGCATCCGCTGACAGCCTGGCCCGGGATCCGCAGTGTCCTCGCCTTTCTCCCCTGAGTCGCAGGTTTCCAAGATTAATTGTCATGTATTATTTATTGACCTCAGCCGCGACCTTGGCCCGGCGCAGTTTCCTTCGCCAGCGCCGCGGCGATGCCGACGCCGATGCTCCAGCAGGGCGATGGGCAGGGGAGCGCCAGCGGCGTGGGGCAGTCGCCCTCCTGGCCCCGGCCATGCCGTGGGGCTGCCCCCGGCCCCGCAGACCCCCAGCCACCCCGTTCCCACCCCGCACACCGTTCCCGGCCGCGCCGGCGCACGCTTTCATCTCTCCCCCGCCGGCAGCCAGCTGCTCAGCGAGCTCCCGGTTCTCCTTCTTTCCTAAGCCCTTTCTCTTTCGTCTTTCATTTTTAAATCTTATCTCCAGGTAAAGAGCGTGTTTGACGGGATCAAAAGGTGACCTTTAACAAGGGCAGCAGAGCCTCACACGCTATCCCTGCGAGTTCACGCGCAGCCGAGCGTTAAAGAGAACGGCTCTGATCTCCCGGCCCTCGGTGGAAAAGTTCTTTCACAAAGATCTCTGCCAAAAGTCCGTGCGGCGGGCTGGGAAAACTCTCAAAAACCCATCACCTAGAGTAAGTCAGAGGTTGTCCTCCAGCTTCTGAGAAAGCAATCGTTAAAAACTCCTGAGATATTTCTTTCTCTGTTTCCCAGTCTCCTGCCCATGCCCTGGGTCCAGCAGATCCCCGACGATTCCCCATCCTTCACGCGGCTAAACAACATCACCCCAGCGCCTGCTGGGAGAAGCGTTACCGCCATGGAGGGAGGTGGGACAGAGCAACCAGGGTGACTAGAGAGGGGTTAGTGGGCTGGGAACACCCCGAGCAGAGCGTGGGACGGAGACCCCGCGGCTGTCGCAGGGCAGAGCCGACGTGGTGCCACTGCCGGGGACCCCTGCCCAAGGGACCGAACGGCCCCGTGACCCTGGGCATCCCCAGAGCCTCCAGCTGTGTCCTGCGCGGGCTGAGTCCTCCTGGTGACACCGGAGATGCAGAGAGGGACCGGCGTGAGCTGGCGGATGGCAAACCCCTTCCCCAGGCTGCTTGCTCCAGCCCCGGCTGAGACCAGGAGCTCGTCCACCACCCCGCAGACAAACTCCAGGCGGGAGAGGAACCGCCCGGGCTAAGGGACGATGTGGGCTCCCACGCACCCACCACGCCGGGGGGTCACCCAGCTGCAGGACCCCCGTGCCACGGGCGAGGCGAGGGGCCGCGCACAGGCTGCCCGCTCTGCAGCGGATCCTGCCGGTGCCTCCACGCGTGGCAGCGCGCCCGAAGCGAACAGACGGGAGCGGGTGGGCGGGCGGGGATGAGACCAGCGTTAATCATTTCCGTGCCACCGTACGGGAGCAGCCGCGCACAGCCGGCACACGCCACTGCCAAGCACTGCGCACGGCAGACCAAGGCGCAGGCGACCGGCTCGGTGCAGAAGCTGCTCGTTCAGCGCAGACAACCCGCCACGGCTCCCCTGGCCACGAGCGGGTCCCCTCTGCACCCCTGTGCCTCTGGGGAGAGGGACAGTGGTACCAGCCCTGGATGCTCTGGGATGGGATGCACCCGCCGTGCTCCCCGCACACACGCATCCCTCCGGCATCGTGCCTGCAAACCACCCCCAGCAGGCTGGCAGCCAAGGGGTTAAAGTGCCTTGTTATTCCTTTCCTATCTGGGCTCCAGTTATTTGCAGACTGAATTTCCCAGAAGCCGGGGCTTTTTACTAGTGGATCTGCTGTAGAACCGTGTTATTATAGATTGCAAGTTCCTTAAAGGTCAGATAACACAATACAATTGAATCATATTAGTGAGCAGAGCGGCTTGGTATTTTACTAAGAAAACCCATAAAGCAGATTGTTTGTTGCAGAGAAACATACGTTGTATAATAAAGTCAGTGTAATTGTCTCCAGAAACAAACAATCAATTTAGGAGGAAAAAACCTCCCGCAACCGCGGGTCCTGGGAACAGCCGCCGCCGGGGCCGGGCACCGCCAAGTGTTCTGCCGCTGGGGTTACGGTACCCAAAGGCATTGCAGGAGACCTAGCAGGGAAATAAAAAATTTCCAAGCGCATTGTTGAGAGACAAATATTCAATACTTCATTTAAGGTACGGTCTGCAGTCAGCGGTTAATCGCAGACGAGGCAGGGCGGCCGGGCTGCACACCGCTATTAAGGAAACGCAGAATTGATTGTGAGGATGATTGAAGATTTCTGAAGAGCACAATTCCCAAGTCTGTGGTGACCCCTCCTTTTTTTTTTTTTTTCTAATTTGCCTGTAATCTACTCAGACAAATCCTTTTATCACGTTTATTTCCTTTCCAAGTTACAACCGGTGTGATTAATTACTCCACTGTGCAGTCCTGCCCACCCTGCTGTACACTCCAATTTTTCTTCCCTTTAAAACGGTTTTCCACCCCAAACAGACGTATTTCCTTTAGGAGCTCCTTCCCTGTGTCCTCGGTTAGTAACCGAGCCCCTGCCGGTGACGGGTTTCCCCAGGACCTGCCCCGCTGCCACCCGTCCCCCCGGGGTCCATGGTCCCTTCGGGGGGCAGCCGGCACCTCCGTCCCCCGTGTCCCACAGCAGAGGGGCTCAGACCTTTCCAGGGCAGAGGAAAAGCACAAAGCTCCTTCTCCAAGGATCCGGGTGCTCACTGGATCCAGGGGGGTCGCGGCTGCTCCGCCAGCCTGGAAATTCTCATTTGGTTCCAGATTCAATCTCGTAACGGAAAAGGAACTGGAACCTGCACAACTTTCTAACCTTCCCTAGTCACAGAAAGAGGAGGAAAAGTAATTTAAAAAAAAAAGAAAAAAATAGAATACACAAAGGCAGGTCTCCTTGCCTCCACCTTTGACGCCCACGCCGGCCGCTCACCATCCCGGGGAGCGGAGGAGGAACGCTGCGGCTCCCGCCTCCCGCTTCCAGCAGCGGCCACACGCACCTGGAAAAGCAATTAGATTTAAATCTCGCTTCCTCCTTCCACCCTGCCTTTCTCCTTCCTCTACTCAGCCACTCCTCAGCGTTGTAACTCACACGACTGGTGCTTAGCACAGAGTGGAACAAGGATGATTTATGGGTCTGTCCGCACGCCGCGGCCCCCCGCCGCCAGCCAGCCCCCCGAAAGGGCACTCCAAGAGCAGACTGCCGGAGAGCTCGGGCATCACGTGTAATTATTTGTATGCCCTGCCCACATCACCGCTGTTATTCCGGCTCTCCCGGTGCCCGTGTGCCTTCCCCGCGCCAAACCGGGCTCTGCTGGGGGAGAAGGGAGGACCAGGACCCTCGCCCAGCCCTGACGGCACGACGAGCCCCTGCCCATCGACCCACCCGCTGGGTTTAAATCGCTGCTTCAGCTCAGATCAGCTCGTGCCTTAGCTCAGCCTCTGCATTCCCTCCCCGACAGTCCAGGCGAGGGCTCCGCGTGCCCAGGAGCCCACCACCCCGGCCCCCAAGGGAGGAGGCTCAGCCTGTCCCAGCCCGGCTCAGGCGCCCGGGTGCCAAAGTCCTGCTGGAAATCTCTGGGATGGGTCAGATTTTCCCCGTGGCTCCGAAAGCAGCTCTGCGCCAGCAAGTGCCCTTCATTAATTCTTAACGCTGCCCCAAGAGCATCCAGCGCCCGCCCCAGCTTGGCAGCCGCCCGGCGGAGGGGCAACGAGCAGAGCCCCCGCCCTTCCCGCCGACACAGAGCAAGAAGTCAAACGAAATAATGAAACAAACTCATTTTAATGCCACAGAGGGAATTGTTTTATTGCTAAAGCAGCAAATAGAACTAATTGAATCCGCCGGAAAAAAAATAAGAAGGAGCAAAGGAAAGGAAAGGATAGGATAGGTGCAGAGCACAGTCAGAAAGGGCGAACCGGAGCCTGAATATTCATGGAACTGCAAAGTGCAAATCCTTGAATGCAGAATATCTTCATAACTGATAGTACTGCCAACGGCGATGCACGCACAGTGCTCAGAGAGAGGGAGTCCAGAATGTTTGCATTTACAATATATTTTTCGTAAGTAATATTAGGGAACAAATCCTCTGGTTCATTAAGCTGCTTTACACCTCCCTGAAAAACAAAACTGCAGGGAGCAAGCACTGCGGCCACACGGATTCCTGCCTGCAGCTGGGGCAAGGCGAGGCCGGGCAGGCACCCATCCTGCCTGCATCCTGCCTGCTGCCTGTGTCCTGCCTGCGTCCTGCCTGCATCCTACCTGCTGCCTGCACCCTGCCTGCGTCCTGCCTGCACCCTGCCTGCTGCCTACGTCCTGCCTGCGTCCTACCTGCTGCCTGCATCCTGCCTGTGCACTGCCTGCGTCCTGCCACATGCAGGCAGCAGCACCTGGAGGTACCACTTTCGCAGGCAGCAGGCACCCCGGGGACAGGTCTGCTGCCCACCAAGGACGGGCAGTGAGCAGGCAGCTGCCTGGAGGATGGGGGGCTGCGCAGGCAGCGGTGATCCCCCTCCCTGCCGCGGCTGGGCTGCTTCACCCCCATCCCTTCCCACTCCCCGTGCTGCCAGTTAAACCCGCCACCGGCGCTGAAACCCGCTGCTTCCAGGGAACCTTCACGTCCAGCGGCAACACACACATTAACGTGGGGGGCTGCATTGTAATTAAGGCAGCGTTCATGTTCTTCGTTACAATACTAAGTCATCCAGCAAGAAACACAAGGATATAAATCCCATTAATGAAGAAGGAGCTACACATTCTGCTGGGTACACTAAAGCAGAGGCACCGATGAACCAAATGACTGTTGCATGACGTGCAAGGGGTGCTCCGGGACAAAATCTGGGTTAGAAACGTGGTTCGTACTCTGAGGGGCCACCCAACATCCATCCGGCACCCGCACAGCTGCAGGACCCGAATTCCCACCCCAAACGCATCTCACCCCAGAAAAAACCCAAGGCACAGCCGGGCTGCAGGGGCGTGCCGGGGGCTGCAGGGCTGTGCCGGGGGCTGCACGGTGCCCAGCGAAGGTCTCCACGCTCCCCTCTGCCCGCGATGTGCCCCGAGCATCGACACGAGCTCACGGGGCACCGGCAGAGCCGCACTGGGAAACGCCCAGCACCTCGCCAGGGTCCCCTGGGGAAGGACCTCGAACCGGGCAGCAGGAGACCCACACCCCCCTGCGCCTGGGGGGACCCTGCCAGTAGGAATCCCCCCCTCCTGAACACATCACCCTGGCTGCAGCTGGCAGCTCTGAACTGAAACGTTAATAAACGAGCTCCTGCAGCCGGCGAGGGGAAAGCACTTTCCCACCCTTGCCTGCTGCAAAAAATGGCTGAAGAATTTCTGCTGGGGTTTTCCAAACGAACCAGCCCGTGGCAGAGACACGTACGGGCTCCCACAGAGACAACCGCATCCCAAGGGGAGAGTGTTTCAGAATATTATGTGGGAAGAGGGTAATAATAAACCACCTTGATGTAACTTTACCAGCAGTGGCTCCAGCAGAAAAGCCTGTAATGATCTAACAACACGTTTCCCCTGCTGCCACTCCAGCCTGGAGAAATCCTGCGTAGTCTGAGCCTGAAATCCATCCCAGCTCTTCCTTTGTCATTAATTGTCAGGCTATTTGTATTACACATTTTACATACCAAAGAGACTCCAATTTCATGGTGGGCTAGACTGCAGAAATGCTTCTTTTAATCTTTTTAATTCTAAAGTAGTATCAAACTTTAATATTTCCTAATGGAGTATACGTTTACTCACATCTAACAATATCACTACAGTTTAGGAGCAATAAAAGTCAAGCTCCCGTCTGTATGATAAGCTTGCAGCTTTATTTCCAAAGTTCAATCAGTTAACCTAGGAGAGCAATAGCTTTCCTACAATGAGTAACGATGCAGAATAATATTTAGATAGAGATAAACCCCCTTTGCATAGGAAATTGCATTACCATTTGCTGGGTCTCAGAAATTCTCAGCGAGATGCTTTAGTTTACCAAAGAAGTTATCGCCTCCAGCATTTTTTCCACAGTGCTTTGATTTTTTCGGGGGTTTCTGGAGGATTTGGAGCTGAGTAAGGAACCTTTATTGTTCCTGATCCAGGCGTGTGAGCAGACCCAGGGCCCCACCTGCGCACCCTCCTCCCACCCCCCTGCACCCACCGAGCGGCCGCGGGGGAAGAGCATCCCGAGGATGCCCCACGAGCATCCCAAAGGGCAGCTGTGGGAAAGGACAGGACCCCATCCCAGGTGGGGCCGGTGCAGCCCCCCGGGCTCTCTGCCCGCCAGGAGGGGGAGGCAGGTGGGCGCTGGTGCCTGGCCCCCGCTGAGTGCTGCCCAGCTCCCGGGGGGACGCAGGCAAGGTCACCACAGCAATGGCAGCGATGCTCACCCAGCGCAGAAGGCTCTCCTTGGGACAGGCACCCAGTTTACCTTGGGCAGCCATTAACGAAGGTGAGCAAGAACCTGACGAGTTTAACCCCTTCCTGCCCACGGCTGGGTCCGCACCCAGCCACCACATGTACACCTCCCTTCCCACCCACCCCAGCACCTTCCCCTCGCCCTGCCCAGCTCCCCCCAGCCCCTGGCGTTCCTGCCCGGCTGTCCACGGCAGCACTTTGCCTTTCTCTGTGCTTTGAACAGCTCAGGTAAATGGCAGAGCCTGTCCCCGGGGTACCCCCATCCCCCCGTGTGTCCCCAGCTCTGCAGACCCCCAGCGCAGAGGGTGGGGTGGCAATCTGGGATTAACACGGTTCAAGAACCCGAGAAATGAGCTGGGGGTGCGAGTGCTGACGGTGCAGGAGAGCAGCAGCGGGATCGATGCCGGTGCTCCTGGGGGACGAAGCAAAGGCCAATTAAAGCCCCCCAGCAGCAGCAGCTCAGGATCCAGGGTCTGCCACCAGCATCTCCTGAGTCAGCGCCGTGGATGCAGAAGGGTCGGTTTGTTTCTAAACACATGGGACCAGAGCCGAGGAACCCACAATTAATAACCTGCCCCAGGGATCAGCCCCCTCCTCAGCCAGGAGGCGGCTCCCCCCAGCAATGGGGGTCTCAGAGGTGGGTCCTGAACAGGGGGGTCACAGCTGAGCCCCTGGAGGAGCCCCCAAGGCTCCGGAGCCAGTGCCTCCTCACCCATGGTGCTGCACAGGTCGGGGGGTTTTGTCTTTCCCTGGGCTGGGGGGTGGCAGCCCGTGGTCGGCTGCTGAATCCAAACACGAGGTTCACACGCGTCCCCCCCCCTGCCGCTGGCCTTCCCGGAGCGGGCTCGCTGCTCGGCTTAATTACACGAATGTCCATCAAGAACAAACCCAGAAAGGGCAGAGCTGAGGCTGAAATAAAGTTATTTGCAGATGTGGATGAGCACTAATAGCGAGTGTATTACACGACTGTACCCTTCCCAGGGCAAGATGAAAGGAAACAGGCTCTGAAACAAAGGGGAGGCGTGAATGGGGGCCACCAGAGCATCGCCGCTCCGCTCGGACCCACAGCCATTACCTGCTAACAACGGAGGGGGCCGTGTCCGCCCGGCTCCGGAGGGAACGGAAATCAGCTTTTGGCTCGAAATGTGCTACAGCAATCTCCATAACACAAAACACAGTCTGGCAGATGGAGTTATTTTTATCCCAAGGCAGCGCTGTTAGCAGGTCTGTGGCTCTCGCCGTCTCCTCTGCCCTGCCTCAGTTTCCCTCAGGCACTGACGAGATGGGAGCAGACAACCGTGGGTATATTTTGGGAGGATCCTGCATTTCTCAGCTGTAAAAAATCAACTGTGAATTTTGCATCCACCCTCAGCATTTGGCCTGTTTATATTGCTAAATAAATTCTTTAAAGAAGCACTGTACTTCACAGGAGAGCCTGTCAAGGTAAATACCTTCATTTACATAAAATGTGACTAGCAATTGAAATGTTAAAGCCATAAAGAGCAAGTTTATGATCCATCCTTGATGCTTGGATGTATAATATGACAAGGGGGAAAATAGTGCGCCGTGCAACATTTATTCAATTGGTGTGTTGACTCTGGGGAGGGAAGTGGGAGACTTGAAAAAACAGGTTGGAGGGTTTTGTTGAGGTTGTGGGTTTTTTTTTTTTCTTTTTTTTCCCATAAATATGAATCTTTTCCACAGCCTTCAAGCAGTTGGCTTTTAAATAATCTCCTTCAGCTTGGAAAGAGCAGCTCACTAAAGAAACAAACAGACGTGGGGCAGGGACCCCCGTGGGAAGGAGGGACCAGGCTCGGGGGTTCGGGGGATGCTCGCCTCGAGTCGGGGCTGAGCTGCTCCCGGCTTCGGGGACACTGGGATGGGACTGATCCTGCCCCGGCCCCTCCTGCCCCCGGAGTGACGGCAGCGCCAGACTTTGCTGGGACTGACCCAGCCTCTGGACCAAGCAGCGATTTCTCCCTGCGACTGAACAGAGCCTTATAATTGAGTTTCCTTTAAAACTTCTTAAAAGGGAGGGGAAACCCATCCAAACCAGTTCAAATCTAAATAACACTTTGTAAGAAGTGAATAAAAATGGTAAAAAGGACTCCTGCCTCCGTCACAGCACAGTGGAATTATAACATCCACACTTCACGCTCTGTAAAGTTTCATGGAGCGCGTTCCTCAGCCGAACTCGGTGCGAACGCTTCAGCCGCTCGCTCACACCCGTACCCTCCTCAATTCATTCAAACCACTTCAAGCAAAAATCATTTGAAAGAAATTACCTCTGTGTATTACACCAGGAGCAGCGAGAAACGTCCCATACGAGCCTCCCCAGCCCCCAAAGCAATAAAATTTCTGCTGAAGTGGATGATATAATGACTCAGGGAAAAGAAGTCCCCATGACAACAAGAGGTAAGAGAAATCCATGAAAAGCAAAAGACTCTGACCTCTCTCAGTACAAGGTGTCATCAATTTGTGCTGGAGTTTTCACTTTGAAAATCAAAAGCCTTTGTCCGTAACTTTCTCCGGGAACCTGTTGTTCCCTCTCTGCTCGTCTGGGCTGGCGCAGAGCGGAACCAGCCCCGGCAAAGCAGAGCGCAGAGGGGTCAGGCTCATCATTTAAACCCAGAACACCACCAGCTGACTCTTCCCCTTTCTCTTTTCCACAGGGGCTGTTTTTCTCCAGGCCTATTTTTGTGGTTTTTTGTAGCATCTACACGCTCGAGCGCTACTGCATGCGCACGCAGAGCAAAGCTCACCAACTCTGACACCAGAAATAAGGCTTAAACCATTAGCGGCAAAGCGCGGCAGCGTTTACTTTGCGGATTATTGAGCAAAATCCTAGAGAAAGCGTGTTTGGAAAATGTAGTGCAACAGAAAGATTATTTCAGACCTGGTGACGTACAGCGGTTCCCTATGTGCTCCAAGGGATGCTCCAAGAGCCAGAGGTGGCATCTCCGCCTTGCCTGGTGGGTGGGTTCAGAGCCCCGGGGGCACAGGGCAGGACTGCGGGGTGCAGTGGTGGGATGTGGTACTGGTACACCCCCCCCCCCGCCCCACCGAACGCGCTGCCGGCCGCATCCCTGAGCGAGGCGGGTACATGGGTGCTGCCGAGGGGGGTCAGCTGCTGCCCCCTCCCCTTGTCCCACCTCTCTCTGCCCTACGTGCCCACATCACCGTCACACCATCTATCACCTGCCAACAAACACACTTCACCCGGAGGCAGAAGCAGCCACCACCGCGGCAGGAGCGGATGCTCTGCGCTGTCCCTCGCGCTTCTCGCAGCCTCTTTGCAGGAGGAGCGAGCCCAGCACGGAGGGGCTGCGGGTGCGAAAGCCGCTGCCATTCCCATGGCTACCATCCAGCAGCCTGTGGATAACCATCACCAGGTGCTAACACGCTGCAAAGAGCCCGATTCATTCCTGCATCCCCTCCCTGGAGCTGAGCAGAAAGGCCGGGAAAAGACAGGTCCCAGCACGGTGCGGGGGGGGGTCCCCAGCCCAGCACCCAGGGCAGACCCCCGGAGACAGACCCCCAGGGCTGGCACAGCGGGTTCACTCCGGGTACAGACGAAAACCCAGGACTGATGCTGGAGCAGCCCCTCTCCAGCCCCCAGACGGGTGAAACACGGGGACCATCCGGTGAAGAACCAGACCCCTGCTCCCAGCCTGGATCCCAGCTCAGCCCAGACCCCCACCAGCCTCACTGGGAGCTGGACCGGCAGCGGTGGGAGGTCAGTGCCGCACGCCTGAGCTCGCTCTGCATGGGGACTCGGGCTAGAAAAAACCGTGCACACGTAGGATCTAACCCAGATCCAGGTTTAGGAAAGGGGAAGGGGACAAGGTACCGACAGAGCTGCTACACAGAAATACTCCTGCAGCCTCCAGCCCGGATGAATCTCCACGCACTGGATCCACGGGGGGGTGGGCAGCTGAGTCACAGCACTTCAGCAAAAGCCAGCTCACAGCAGGTCCCAGAAAGAAAATCAATACACTTTCCCTAAGTTACCAGAAGTGCAGAGGGCACGGCACACCGGGAAGGCTTTTGCAGAGAAATACAGCAGTTACCCGGCGGCTGCCGCGGTGCCCGGCATTAGCAGCAGACCCCGATCCATCCCTCCACGGCAGGTGTTCCCGTAGTGCCCATCAGCACCGACCGGCAGCGCTGATGGAAGCGGTTTGATTTTCCGAACGCCCCGAGCCGCTCGCAGAGGCACAAGCATTACCCAGCAACGCAATTACAGCTCACAGCCAGGGTCGCGCTGCGTGGGACGGGGCCAAGACGGCCCCGAGCCATTGCTGCCCAACAGCCGCTAAGGGATGCTGCGGGGGGTCTCGCCGCACAGCCTCGGATGTGACCGGCACCGTTCCTGCGGCAGCAAGAGCCGGGCGCTCCGGGGTGGGCTCAGCCCCTGTGCACACAGAGCAGTGCGGCAAGAGGGGGGATGAGATGGCAGCAGCCCCCCGGGAGGGCAGAGCCCGTCACAGCAATAATGACACATGACAGTCACCCCACCGTACAGCCGATATTAGTGTCCACAGGGACAGGACTGAGACCATCGGCTCCGGGGACCCGCTGGCTGGAGAGCCCGTGCTGATTGCGGGAGCAGAGCTCCCTGGCACGGCATTGTTCAGCATTTGCACGAGGGTGGCAGCTCACGGAGCAACACACAGGCCTGGCTGCCAGGGAGAACGCTCCAAACACCCAGACAGGCGGGGAAAATAGCACCGGACACGCAAACCCTCCCATGGCCCATCCTGGGGCTGTCCCTGCGGCGGGACGGATCCATGCACATGGCTGAGCCCTGGTGAACGTGCAGGGGGACGGGGGCGAGGGGAACGAGGGCTCATCACAGCCATTGCTGCGGCTTCTCTGGGAAGGCTCCCTGAGAGGGCAGCAAGGAGGAAAGCGATGTGCACATACACAGAATTTAACTCCACGTTATTCCAAATAATCTTCAAATCAGTGAAGGTTAAAACCCCACAATTTAAAGTCACTATCAGCCACTCTCTCGGCATTGCAGAGACCACATTTTTGTTAAAACTTCAGATTTGTTTTCAAAACACTTATGAATCCTCCCTTTTCTGGTAAGCACAGCACATTTCACTGGTTTTGTAAGTGTGACGGATGGAATGGAACCACCTTGGGGTGCAGAGCCGGCAGACAGCTGGGGGCTCAGGGAGGGTCCACTCAGCTCAGATCTGCTGAGACGCCGAGGGGCTGAGCTCTGTTGGGTCAGTCACTCGCACAAGTGGAACGACCCGGCTAAAGCACCACCGGATCCCTGCTCTCTTCACACAACCACTGAGAGCACTTCTCCAGCAGCTCCAGAGGGGTCACAGCAGCGTCAGAACATCCAGAGGTGTCAACATCTGCACATGTGAAACCGTCCCCCCGCCGGCACCGCTGGGGAGGGCAGGGTGGCAGCTGTGCCGCGCCAGCAGCATCACCTCCCTGTCTCCTCCAGGCACACGGACCCTCTCGGGACCTCCCCGAAGCCAGGCTGTCGCAGCAGCCACCAAACTGAGGTCCCCAGCACCGCAGGGTGACAAACCTGCCCCAGGGGCAGATGCTGCAAACAGTTTGCAGATCCCGTTATCCACAAAATATGCTCGTACATCCTTGTTTCACACCCAGGCATAAACCCAGGTGCTTCTTCTGCTTGTGCTGGTAACGAGCAGTTGTGGAGGTGAGCAGAACTCCTCCAGCGCCCGGGGGCCTCCAGAGTCTCCCCATCATTCTGCTGTCCTTGCTGCTCTCACACTCCATTCCCAACGGCAGCATAGCTCGAGCAGGACAGCATCAGCCATGCCCTCCTGGCTGGAGCATCCCTGGGAGCGGGAACATCACCCGTGCAGACGCCTTCGGTCAGCCCGGCCACGGGGGCTGTGCTGGGGGTGACCTGTGCTGGGCTGAGCCGGCAGCGGGAGGTGCCCTGGGTGCTCGAGGGAGCAGAGGGACACTCAGCACGGACTGAAAATCAACAGCGGTTCCTACAGGGAATGATGCCGTAACCCTGGAGAAGGAACGAGCAGGTGAACGAGCCGCCAGTGGAAAGTCAGATATCGGCTCCTTGCCGCAACCTCCAAGTTCTGGGGTATTGTCAGGGATGAAGTCAGCAAAGTTTATCACCAAAGACATTTACTGCCAGGTATCAGTGTTCCAGACTTAAGAGGGAGAGCTGAAGATCTGCAAGTGATACACACACCGGAGAGAAGCTTTGCCACAGCACTAACCAAAGGAACGGTTAAACATCCCATCCCACCCAGCCTTCAACACGCTGCTTGGTAGCAGTCAACTTACATTCGCATTCAGAGGAAAAAAAAAAAAAAAAAAAAAAAANAGCCTCGGATGTGACCGGCACCGTTCCTGCGGCAGCAAGAGCCGGGCGCTCCGGGGTGGGCTCAGCCCCTGTGCACACAGAGCAGTGCAGCAGGAGGGGGGGTGAGACGGCAGCAGCCCCCCGGGAGGGCAGAGCCCGTCACAGCAATAATGACACATGACAGTCACCCCACCGTACAGCCGATATTAGTGTCCACAGGGACAGGACTGAGACCATCGGCTCCGGGGACCCGCTGGCTGGAGAGCCCGTGCTGATTGCGGGAGCAGAGCTCCCTGGCACGGCATTGTTCAGCATTTGCACGAGGGTGGCAGCTCACGGAGCAACACACAGGCCTGGCTGCCAGGGAGAACGCTCCAAACACCCAGACAGGCGGGGAAAATAGCACCGGACACGCAAACCCTCCCATGGCCCGTCCTGGGGCTGTCCCTGCGGCGGGACGGATCCATGCACACGGCTGAGCCCTGGTGAACGTGCAGGGGGACGGGGGCGAGGGGAACGAGGGCTCATCACAGCCATTGCTGCGGCTTCTCTGGGAAGGCTCCCTGAGAGGGCAGCAAGGAGGAAAGCGATGTGCACATACACAGAATTTAACTCCACGTTATTCCAAATAATCTTCAAATCAGTGAACGTTAAAACCCCACAATTTAAAGTCACTATCAGCCACTCTCTCGGCATTGCAGAGACCACATTTTTGTTAAAACTTCAGATTTGTTTTCAAAACACTTATGAATCCTCCCTTTTCTGGTAAGCACAGCACGTTTCACTGGTTTTGTAAGTGTGATGGATGGAATGGAACCACCTCGGGGTGCAGAGCCGGCGGGCAGCTGGGAGCTGGGGGCTCAGGGAGGGTCCACTCAGCTCAGATCTGCTGAGACGCCGAGGGGCTGAGCTCTGTTGGGTCAGTCACTCGCACAAGTGGAACGACCCGGCTAAAGCACCACCGGATCCCTGCTCTCTTCACACAACCACTGAGAGCACTTCTCCAGCAGCTCCAGAGGGGTCACAGCAGCGTCAGAACATCCAGAGGTGTCAACATCTGCACATGTGAAACCGTCCCCCCGCCGGCACCGCTGGGGAGGGCAGGGTGGCAGCTGTGCCGCGCCAGCAGCATCACCTCCCTGTCTCCTCCAGGCACACGGACCCTCTCGGGACCTCCCCGAAGCCAGGCTGTCGCAGCAGCCACCAAACTGAGGTCCCCAGCACCGCAGGGTGACAAACCTGCCCCAGGGGCAGACGCTGCAGACAGTTTGCAGATCCCATTATCCACAAAATACGCTCGTACATCCTTGTTTCACACCCAGGCATAAACCCAGCTGCTGCTTCTGCTTGTGCTGGTAACGAGCACTTGTGGAGGTGAGCAGAACTCCTCCAGCACCCGGGGGCCTCCAGAGTCTCCCCATCATTCTGCTGTCCTTGCTGCTCTCACACTCCATTCCCAACAGCAGCATAGCTCGAGCAGGACAGCATCAGCCATGCCCTCCTGGCTGGAGCATCCCTGGGAGCGGGAACATCACCCGTGCAGACGCCTTCGGTCAGCCCGGCCACGGCGGCTGTGCTGGGGGTGACCTGTGCTGGGCTGAGCCGGCAGCGGGAGGTGCCCTGGGTGCTCGAGGGAGCAGAGGGACACTCAGCACGGACTGAAAATCAACAGCGGTTCCTACAGGGAATGATGCCGTAACCCTGGAGAAGGAACGAGCAGGTGAACGAGCCGCCAGTGGAAAGTCAGATATCGGCTCCTTGCCGCAACCTCCAAGTTCTGGGGTATTGTCAGGGATGAAGTCAGCAAAGTTTATCACCAAAGACATTTACTGCCAGGTATCAGTGTTCCAGACTTAAGAGGGAGAGCTGAAGATCTGCAAGTGATACACACACCGGAGAGAAGCTTTGCCACAGCACTAACCAAAGGAACGGTTAAACATCCCATCCCACCCAGCCTTCAACACGCTGCTTGGTAGCAGTCAACTTACATTCGCAATCAAAAAAAAAAAAAAAAAAAGGCAATCTAGGAAAATTATCAGCAGAAGTTAACGTACGTGGGGATATTAAGTGCAATTTAAGGAAAGCTGCATCATTGAACCTGTCCTTCAGGCAGCCCAACGTCACGATGTTCAGAACCACAAATTACAATTAACAAACGATTCTGTCCAACCAACCAACCGAAACAAGCCTCCGACACCGTTCGCAGCCGTACACGTGCAGGAAGACCTCCGCTGGGTAATTTCTACATAAACCCTGGCTGCAGAGCTAGAGCAAGCACAGACAGCACAGCTTTCCCCACAGGTTACCCGCAGCAGAGCCCAGACTGCGGCGCTGGGGGAACGGGCTCTCCGCACCAGCCGACGGGCACTGCACGAACCCCGGCCGCTGTCCCAATACAGACCCCGGGCACAGGCAGACAGCAGTGACGCAGCACGGGCACACCACAGACACGCAGGGTTCAGGTGCTGTCTCCATTCCACCCGCAGACACAGAGGTGGGGAGAGCAGCCCTCAGCCGCATCCGCAGGGTCTGGACCCGACCGTGGGCTTCTCCTCCCGACCGCGCTGCCAGGCTGGAGATACTCTCAGGGCTGAATGATGGAGCAGGGGATCCTGAGGGGCTGCTCTTCCCTTATTTCACTACATAAGAAAAAACTTGACAGTATTAAAAGCTAACAGTTTGTAATGCACAAAAAGAAGTGTTATATGCAAAATACAAACAAGGGATAGAAGTCAGGGTAAGGAGATGTTGGTATGAACACTTCAATAGGTGCCTCTTTGCTTAAAGAAAATTGCCATTTCTGTGGAGAGGAGAAATCCCCCATTACTCTACCTGGGACACAGCTGTGAGCAGTCAGCCTTCTGGTGCGCTCAATCAGGCAATCTCGGAGAAGGTCAGGAAGAAATCGCTGCTACTGTGGACGACAATCTCCCCCCCCCCTTCCACTGATGCTCAGCATTTAGCCAGCACCGAGCACTCCAACCTCCTGGTCCCTGCCAGCAGCCTGGTGCCAGCACAGCACCAGGGGAACCGTCGCTCCCAGCAGGGTGCCGACCACCAGTGCTGGGAAAGCTGGCTCCTGTCCCAGCGAGGGTAAAAAACTTGCAAGGAGGAAGGAGAACACTGTTTGGGTTGGGTAGGTGTGAAAACGGCTTTAGGTTAAACGATCAGGGCAAATCCTCAGGCTCACAGTGGCAATTAAGCAGCAGGGTAATTTATTTATCCCATGACCAGAGAATCCACCCCCCAGTCTGGGACCCTCACAAATCAGCTCTGACCCAACCTTTCCTCTGCCACCTCCCCCCCAGTGCAGCACAGCACAGCACCAGTGCTAGACTTTAGCTAAACAAACCCCAGAGCTACTGCAGGGAGGAAAAATTTCAAAATTCATTCTGCAAATGGAAACCTGTGCGTGCCTTTTACTCCACAGGAGGAGTTACACCCACTCTCTAGCCCTTCTTCTTGTAGCATGACTTTAAAGATGAAAAAGCAGCTGCTCGCCTTATTCAGTGCTTGATCTTCTTCTGCCTGTTTTGAATAAAACCAAACCTTTTCATATGCCACTTTCTAGTCTCTTCCAGCAAGTTTCTAAACTTACTTTTCAAGGCAAGCCTTTCCTGCAGGAGAATTCGGTAAGATAAGATGCTGTCTCTGAAATCATATATATAAACACAGTAACCACGATCAGTCCTTCACTCCTTGCCCATGTTGGTACAGCACAGTGAAAACACCCGGAGACAAATGCACTGAGTGCTGCTCTCCACTTTATTGAAGTTCCTCAAGAAAATCCCTCAGCATTTTAACAAAGCCGAGGGGATGCTACACCAAATAAGCATTATGAAGACCTTGCTTCCACAATTTCCACAGAAAATCGCCTGGAGTTCCTCATGTTTAAATGCCATCGACACGAAGACTGTGGATTCCATTTCAATAAGGAGTGACCAGACAATCCAAGCAGTAACTAACTTGCTGCCTCTGTTTATTGTTTCCTTCATTTTCAGAGCAGCTGATCTACCATCCTTAGCACAACAAAAAGGCAGAACTGCACCAGCTTAGCCACAGACTATTTGTTATAAAGCAACCTGTACTAGCTTCTTCTAACCGTAACCTAAAGAACTACCAGCAATTTGTAGGTTCCACCAGCTTACTGCATTCTTTCTAGTTTTGAGAATTAAAAGAGTGAGAAGCCCCGAGCCATCACAGTTCATTGATTTGCTAAACCTGCCAAGGCACTTAACACTTCATTACTGCGATTCAGTATTTTCCGTTAATCAGGACTTTTAGCAGAAGACTCCCTTAAAATGTTACACTGTGGCAGACAACAACAATCAGAGACTTCTTCACAAATAAAATTGTATCTTGTCAATTGAAAAAACTTTCTGACATGGAACTTGTTGAATAAAGAGTAAATCTTATTTGCAAAGCCAGCCCTGCAGCTCGTATGACAGAAGGCATCCTCTTCACTTCAAAGCCCGCAGCATCACCTGGAACAGCCTGCAATCTTGTTTGTTTCGGTAATTATTAATTACTGACCTATTTCACCGTGTTCTACACCAAGTGCAGCTGAAATGCCACGTTCTGCTCCAGCGCCCCGTGCACAGCAATTACACACGAGGGATGTTTTCACACATTTTCCGCCTTCCCACCAGAGCACCGCCCGTTAAATCACCGCGGCTGCCGGGCGGGCACCCCGCGATGGTCGGGCCCGCGCCCGCCGCGTCCCCCCCGCTCCGCACCCCTCCGGGGGGGCCGAGAGCCCCCCGCCCCGCACGGACACCTCCCCCCCCCCCCCCCCNCCTTCTCGTAGTTCCTGTCGAAGAAGTGGGGCTCGGTGCCCACGGCGCGCACGTCGGGGTGCGCCCGGATGGCCTCCAGCAGCGCCCGCGTCCCCCCCTTCTTCACCCCGATGATCAGCGCCTGCGGCAGCCGCTTCTCCCCGTAGTCCGGCGTGGTGCCGCCGCGGCTGCCGGCCCTGCTCAGCTCCTCGTCCGTGGTGCTGGACTCCTGCGGGTCTCTCTCGAAGGCTCCGCTTGGCGCCGCGATCACCTCCCCGGGGGCCAGCGCCGTCCGCGGCCAGGCCCCCGCCGCCCCTGCCCGGCTGCCGTTGGCGGCCCGCGTCGGAGCGGCGGAGGGGCTCGGGGCGACGGGGGAGC
>VZTO01007241.1:36556-68996 GCA_013400615.1 Syrrhaptes paradoxus
AGCTCGGAGCCCCCCCGGGCAGCGCTGGTGGGAGCTCGGAGACCCCCGGGCAGCGGCGGTGGGAGCTCGGAGGCCCCCCGGGCAGCGGCGGTGGGAGGTCGGAGCCCCCCCGGGCAGTGCTGGCCAGCGCCGGCCCCGGGGGGCTGCAGCCCCCGCGGCCCCGGGTGCACTGGGGACACCCCCAGCAGCCCCACGCTCCCCCCGTCCGCTCCCCACACCCCAGCTGTGCCAGACCCACCCGTGCCGGCACCCACGGCCCCAGGGGGGTGCGAGCACCCACGGGCAGGAGGCAGCGCCAGCCGTCCTCGATAAATCCTCTTCCTGTCCCTCGCTGTGCCACAGCTCCTTGACCCCTTGTCACAGCCTGCTCCCCTCGGCCCCCCCCAAGCATGTTCTGTATGGTCTCCCCCTCGCTGCCCCCAGCCCACGGCTCCTGCCCAGATCCCTGGCTCCCCAAGGAGGAATGGCCAGGTGTTGGGACAGACCCCCACAGCAGGGCTGGGGTCCCCTGGCTGCGGCCCGGTGAAGGTCTGGAGCAGTGGGGAGGTGGGACAGGGCAGCCGCTGTCTCCTGGGGGCCCGAGGAGAGGTGGCAGACTGCAGGCGGGGGCTGGCGGTACGTTCTTTGCGGGTACAGCGGAGCCGAGGGCTGTTTGGAGCACAGGGGGGGTCACAGCTGAGGTGCCAGGAGCTGCACTGGTAGCTGGGGCCAATCCCGCCCTCGCACGCTGCTCCTCCAGGAGCTCTGTCCCAGCCCTGGGAGCAGGCTGCGGCTCCGAGCCCCCCTCCTCACAGTTTTTCCCAGCTCCACATGTTGGCACTTCCCACCCCCGGTTCTCAGCTTTGGCTTTAGCAAGGATTTTGCGAGGGGAAGAAACGTTTCCGTGTCTGTCAGCTCCCTCCCGTCCCTTGTTCTGGGGTCTCTCGGGGTGTCTCCCTCGCAGGCGTTGCCCTGTGGCACACCGCGGCTCCTGGCATCCTGGCCATCACGTTCCCTGTCAGCAGGACAGCGCTGGCATTGCTGTGGTACGTGGGTGAACGGAGGAACACAGTGGTTTTCTAGAGCCCTCGCAGGTGAACAACCAGCAGCTTCACATTTTGCACCTGAGCTGCTGCCCCCAACCACCGGCACCATCTGAACGCTGCAGGTCACCCAGGGGCCAGCGCCTCGTCCAGGCGGAAGCTGCAGAGCAGCCACCCGTTAGCACACCCCAGGGGCGCAGCTGGGCTCCCGAGAGAGTGTGTTTCCAGCCCCGTCCTGGGTACCTGCTCCAGCTGGGGAGCAGGAGTGCCTGGAAGCAGTGACTCTTCTCCACCAGCCTCCGCTTTGGAAAGCTGCAGAGCCGTGCACCCCGCCGCGCAGAGGGGCTCTGGGCGAGGGCAGAGAGCTGCCAGCGCTCCTCCTGCTCCCGCAGCTGGAGCCACGGCCTGGATGTCACAGGGGAAGGACGGGGATCGCTCCGGATCTGGCTGCGATGGTGTGCAGCTCAGCAGGAACACTTCGGAGACACGTGCCATCGGAGTCTCAGCTGGGCTTGGTCTCATGGCAAAAGCAACATCTGGAAAGAAAAAATGAAGAGCCAATATTAACTAGATACCCAGAGCTGAGAGAAATATTCACCGAAGAGGAGGAAGAGCGCAGACTTTTCCTACAACGAACAAAAGCTCAATGCTGCTCTCAGCTGGACATGTGTTCTCTCTGTGCAGCTCCGGTTCCGACAGAGATTATTCCTTCATAATATATTTTTTATGGTACACATGAGACCTCTGAAACGCGGTGTCTTGTGTCCTGTAAATCATTTCCTGTAACTTGTGGATTCCTTTTCAACTGCATTACGGTAATGGGAGCGTTCAGGGACTAACGTGAACCGACAGCAGCAGCGCTTGCATCCCTCTCGCAGCTCCGCGCCCCGGTGCTCCGAGGATGCTGCACAGCCCGGGCGGCGAGCGCGTGGCCGGGGGTGTCCCCGGCAGCTCTGGGGGCACAGCGGGGAGCCACGCGGTCCCTGCTGGACAGGCTGTGGGCTACGGAAGGGCTGCTGCGAGCTTAGGAATCAGACTTGAACCTTAAGTGAAAATCCCGGGTGGGTGCAGCTGGGGTCGTGGCGGAGGGGAGCACATGCTGCGGTACCGGGGACGTTCTGATGTTCTTGGGAAGCCCTGAGCAGGGGGGTTCACTCTGCTGCTCTGCTCAGCGCATACACGTGTCCTTTCACATAACTGCTACAATATGCATAGATCTACCTTAAGAGAGATGAATCTTCCTCGTACATGGAGATGCATTTATTACAAATCGGAGAACCCACAGAATCTGCTGGCATCACTAAGCCTGCTCTCAAGTGTCCCAATATCACATTAAAAAAAAAAATTGTTTTCAGTTCCAAAAACATGAGATAAACCTCAAAATAAACACCACTTAATGACGAGTCGCAGTGCTTTGGTCTTTCTTACACTGAGCACATATCTAAACCGCAGTGCTTAGCAAAATGCCCTGGTTTGACATCCTCGTGTCTCTTCTCCTGTGATGTGCTGTGCAGAAGACTAATAGGATTTGCAGGCAAATCATACATAACAGAAAGACTATTTCTTCTCCGGCTTCCAGCTTCCAGCCCAGAGGAAATTTTACAACGGGAATGTAAAGCCCTCTAAAACAAATGGTTTAGCCTTAAACGCCTGCTGCCTGGGCTCTGACTCTTTTTATTCATCATAGAATGTGTATTTCTCCTGCATGGATGTCAAACGCATCCATGAGCAGCTCTGAGCGTTATCCAAGCGCCTGGTGGTGCTCAGCCCGTGGATGCAGTAGGAGCCGATGGGATGTAACGCTTTATTTGACAGCTCTGCTTTTAAAGGCTCATGTGTTTACGCTGCATACCTGCACACCCCTGTTCTCATGCATTAGCAACGGAAGCACTGCCCAAGCACCCAGTTCAGTTCCAGTTTAGCCAGCCCAGCCGGGGCAGTTAGCCCTGGATAGGTCAGTCCGGTGGGTCATCACCTCGTTCATGCCCCAGATTTTGGCCAGGGTCAAGGCTAGCAGCAGAGGAGCTCTGCGGGGGATAGCCACGGAGGAGCCCCCCCCTCAGACGCAGCTTCTTTCAGGTCCCCGTCACTCAGTGTGACCTGTGGCTGTCCCAGCCTGGGGACATGCCCGTGATGCTCATCTCCAAGGGGACAGCAGTGCTGAGATCCATGCCCAACTCGTGGCGATGGGGACAGGTGACAATAGGTGATGGCGGGCAGCTGGACCCGTCCCTGCCCCAGCTGGTGGGGCCTGACCCTGCACACACCAGGAAAGACCCTCATCAGAGATGTTTTTCCCACAGGTGGACTGGAGAGACCTTCTGGGATGCTGCTCAGCTCCAGGAGCACCGGGGTCTCTCCACCCCGGCTGGTGCCGTGCGGAGGCTGGTGGCCCGGCTCGTGAAGGGGACACAGGACCTGCTCCAAGGGAGGGAGGGTGAGGGCTGTCTCCTGCTCTGTTCATCCGTGGGGACATCACCGTCCTCATCACCTCTGCTCCAGGAACACGAACTGGGAGAGGAACAGGGACAGCCTGCAGGGATGAGCCGGCCGGAGGGGACCCGGCGTGTTTGGCCAAGCGAGAGGAGAGCCGGGGAGCGCGTCCTGCTCTCTAAACACAGCAGAGGAGCACCAAGGAGGGAGGGAAACGGCCTCAGACAGCAGGCAGTGCTGGCACAAAAACAAAGAGGTATGAATTGGCACAAACACCTTTTGGCTGGAAATCAGCCGGTTTCTAACTGCAGGAGAAATGCTTTTCTGGAACAGGTTCCTGAGAGCAGTGCTGGGGGCAAGGCAAGCAATTAGTTTTAAGATTGAGTTTGAAATGGACTTTACAGCGTGGTTGCCAGCAATTGCAAGGAAATGGGGTTTGATGGCCCAAGCTGTCCCTTCCAGTCCCACGCTCCTGCGGTGACTCAAGCCGAGAAGAAGACCTCTGAGAGGAAAGGGCTCCTTAATCCACCGCAGGCTTACCGAGACCCCTTGACGGGGAGCTGGAGGTAGGCGCATTTTGGTGAAATGAAGACGTGTATTTTAACAGGGACAGTATTTTCCTTTTGTAATAATTTGTGCGGGGGTATGGCAGGTTACAGTCCTACTGGGCCGAGCTGCAAGCCAGGGATGCGGTCCCGCGGGAGAGTCTCTGACTGTGCATCTCTACGTGCCGCTATCCCAGTTATTGCTTCTGCTGAGCAGTAAGCTTCCGGAGATTATCACCTTATTTCCTGGCTTTTACAAACACTAGAAATATGTTTTTCAGGAAACTTCAGAGGTTAACCTCCCATAATCCCTCCTCATTATTTACTTGTCATCAGAAGCAGCGAAACACCTCGAACAGAAGCAGATTAATTCACACGGTGCTCTACCTCCTTCAGGGAATGAATGAAGTTTGTAAATATATACTGAACAGAAAATAAACAGTAGAAATGCAACGACGTTTAAACTCCAGCCCAAGAAGGCACTCGAGATGTTTGCAGTAGCATCCCACACTGTCAGAGCATTTTCCCATTCATGGCAACAGCTTCAGGTTTAGAAGCAGAGCAGGTGCCTCTCCCACGGGAAGGGCACCGCGGGCCCCATCCTGTCTGCCGGGTGCTCAGTGCCAGCGGGGCAGTGGCTCTGTCTGCACGCTATCAGGAGATAATCTCATGCTCTTGCAGAACAAGGACCAGGGCTTGCAAAGGAAGCCCTTCGCCGACCGCACGACAGGATGACATGGCAGAGCCACGCTGAACACCGTGTTAGCTGGCTGTCTCTGTCCTGTGCTAGAGCAGTGATGGTGGCAGGAAAGGGGATGGCAGCAGCCGCAGAGGAGCTGTCTCATGTTTGCAAGGTGCCCGAGTACGTTATCGCTTGGCTGCAGAAGTGAAAACCGAGGCGGGGGGGAAAGAGACCCTCCTGTGCCCTGCTGGGGACTGCCACGCCGCCGGCTGCAGCGAGCTGATCGGAGCCACCGTGCCGTCACGCACCCAGCCAAGGACAAGCGATGCGCAGGACAGCCAGGAGAGCGCTGGCCCCTCCGCCTCGCCCCTGAGCCCCTCGACTGATGTTCCTGGTGTCCCACTCCCTCGGTGCTGGGAAGGTCTCTGCGGCGCTGGGGCAGATCCTGAGCTGGAAGGTGGGATGTGCCTCTCAAACCAGGCAGAGCTGGAGCCTGGGATACGGCTCCTCCGCAGCACAGCTTGCTGCCAGCTTGGCATCAGGCGGCCGGATGCGAAGTGCTGCCAGCATACCCCGTGCTTTCTCAAACGCCCTTCGCCAGCTGCACACTCTGCTCCGGGAGAACACACGGGCTGGGCGGCAGGATTGGTGCCTTGCACAGCAGCACCCGCGCCGATGCCGGACCTCTCCTGCACTTGCTGCCAGGACAGGGGTGGCTGCCTATGGCAAGATGCCGCTGCACAGCACCATGGTCCCATCCTCCTGTCCCCACCGTGGGGACCAGGCTCCTGCTGCCTCTGAGGGGCTCATGTTCCCATGGCAATGGCATCGGCTGCCTGGAGGGACCGGCCAGCCCCCCTCTGCAGCTCCCTGCTCTGCAGCAGACCTTCTGGAGCCAGCAGTGCTGCCAGTTCAAACCGTTAAAACGTCAGAACACGATTTGCATCAGAACCCACAACTCCCCGGCACTCCCCTGGCACGGCTCAGCACCCGGTGTCTTTGATCTCGCTCAGTGGGACGGGCACAGAGACCTGCTGCTCCTCCGCTGCCCATCATCGCGCGGCTCAGCAGTGTGCTCGGCCAGGAGGGCTTCCAGCCCGCTGCCACGGTGCAGAGCTGACCCCACAAATCAGTGCCACGTTTTGCAGGGACCCAGCAATGGGGCTCCCCAGGACCTGCCCATGATCTGCTGCCCTTCCCCAGCGGAGCAATGCCCAGTGTCGATCTCCGTGGATCCTCCCTGTCCCTACCCATCCATCCCTTTCCCCTGCGTGGTTCCCCCTCCCCTCCACTCAGCCAGGCCCAGACAATTTCAGTAATTTAATCTCTGCTCATTAGATGGATCCTCCACCTCCCTCGTCATTTCTGTAGCTCTTCTGTAAGCTGCCTAATTTATCACTCTGCCTGGTAACGAGGTACCCAGCGTGTTCCCGCTCAGATTTATTCTTCAGAAACACCCATGCCACCTACTCTGCGGGGCTCTGCTCTCTTGGCTGCTCAGGGATTCTTTCTTTTAGGGTTTTGAATGATTGAAATAGGATTAATACGGGATCGTGACAATGAATATTTACCAGATTTTGATACTGCATCTGCCTTCCCTGGTTCTGGCATCTTCCATAGGCTAGAAGAAGAAACCTCAGCTGATGTCCCCCCCACGGCTGTGACACAGGTAATTCCTGCCTTTCGGGTGGGGAAATGAGCCGCACTCCGTGCGAGGTCTGAGCCGGGCAGCGGTTAATGCAGCCGGGGATGGCATTTCGCAGAGTCTGAAGTCATTTCTTCTCTATCACGAATGAGAACTTCTCGTTCTCTCATGTCAGAAGTATTGTTGCCATACTGAATTTTACAAGCCTCTCTCTTTTTTCATCACCAGCCGGCTGTCGGCGTGGGATCAGAGCCCCGTCTGGGCAGCAGCGCCGCGGACCTGCCAAGAGCTCCCAGAGCCTGCTGCAGCGCAGAGCCCTGTAAACCGGGGGACCCCACCACCTGCCACCGCAGAGCCAGGTGACAGTGCCAGGGCCAGACGGGGGGTGGGCTGCAGTCCTCGCCACCCCCAGAACATCCCCCGAGGTGGAAGGGAGCAGCAATGGTGGTACCCCCCTGCGGGCATTTCAGCATCTGAGCCTTGGCTGGAGGCAACAGAGGAGAGAGGAGGCAGCGGGGAGCCCGAGCTTTTTGGACAGTTTAGTTCTGATGAAACCCTGGTTGCTCACAAGTACTCCGGACTCCTGCCTCTGGAAGCGTTCCCTGGCGATGACAATTCACATCCCACAGCTGCCGGTGGGGGAGCAGCCCTGCTCTGGAGTACAGAGCAGCAAGGGACTGAGAAAAGGGCCAGGAAACACAATGGGTGCTTGGAACCCTCCACCACTTTCCATGCAACCCTCTCCGGTGAATTCTGCAACCTGAGCTTCTCCTCCGCTGTTCCAGAATCCAGTGAATGTGTGCAGCCTGTAACTTAGTCCAGCTGCAGGTGCGATTTCTCGATAGAACTGACTCATGTGGAACATCTGGCTTCGTTTGGGAGCAGAAAACCCCCGCAGTGTGCCGAGCGACCGACTTCCACCAGCTCATGTCACTGCGTGTCGCACGGTGCATTCTCGGCAGCTAGAGCACACGGTCAGCAGGGAAACAGCCCACGCTTCCCAGATCACCTCCTCCCGAGGCTGTTGGGAGCCACGGCCGGGCTGCACTCACAGCTCCTGGGCTGCTGCGCTTCAGCCACGCTCTGCTCTGTGCCTCCTGCTCCCTCGGTACCCGCCAGCTGGGACAGCCGGGCTTGGCCTCACCAGAGCGAAGGGATCCCAGGTACCCCCCACCCCACTGCCTCCCACAGCCTTGTCACCCCTCCTTGCCTCCCGCAGCCCCGTCACCCCGCTGTGCCTCCAGCCCTTCCCTCTGGCTGCCAGAGGCACGGCCGGAGCTGTGCTGGTTCCCAGCACGTGCCTGCGCACCCCCTGCCCCATTCCCCGTTTCCACCTCTCCAGCGGTGCAGCTTTCTGCCGCAGCCCAGGGATGTGACCGCTCCTGGCCAGTTTCAGCTTTCCTTCCGTGACGTGAGAAGTGACAGCTCATCAGCTTCAAAGAGTATCTGAAATGTTGGAGGAAAGGAAAAGCAACAAGACCCCCCAGCGCCAAAGCACGGGGACTGGCTCTGGACGTCGGGCGTTTTGTGATTCGGAACTCCACCGTGCAGAGGGCTGAGAACAAAGCTTCTGCTTAACCAGCTGCTGAAACAAACTTCAGGTTCATCTGGGCAGAGTTGCTAAAGACTCAGACATAAAGGTCAAAGAGTCCTTGCCAGCCCATGAGCCTCTTGTACGGAGAAGAATCAACTATGGCCCTCATTATGGAAAACAGTCAAAATAATACAGTGATGCTACCTCCAAGAGAAAATAGATAGTGTGAGTTATTCCATCTTCCCTTTCAGCGATATCAGTTCAGAAAAAGCTGGGCTATTTACAGAGAGCATTTTGCTTCCAGTACTTTTGAAGTAAGTGAATTTTGAATTAGTTTAAGTGCAGGATAAATCAGTGGAATAGGAAGATATTTACACTCCAATAAGATGCTATTACTCATAAGCATATTGCACTCCAGCTTGTGGACTGAAACTATCGGCGCGTGACAGGACACCAAGGGCATGGAGCACGGGGATCCATGAAAATCAGCAAAGCACCTTCGGTGTGCAGAGGTGGTTCGGGATATTGATTGGCGATGGTGGCAGCCCGGCGCTGAGATAATCTGGCCAGATCCTGCGATCCCGGGTGCTCCAGACAGCCCTGAAAGCTCCAACACCCCTTCCAAGGGCAATCTGTATTTCTTCAGGTTTCACACCAGAGGCTGAGGCAGGAACAGAATTAATGTTGTGCCGTTGTTGGGGTCACTCTGTCCAACGTTACCACATCCGTCACCCCAGCACGGCAGAACCGCGGGAGGAGCTCAGCCCCTCACCAGGCACACCGAGAGCTCGTCGGCGGGGGTCCCTCTGGTGGGTGTTTAACCTGGGCCGGAGCAGGGGGCCGGGATGGCAAACGCACAGAGACGGAGTCTTCATCACCCACGGTCCCAGCTGGTGTCGGGCGTGGAAACAAGAGGGCAAAGAGCAGAAGCAGCCCCGCAGCTTCCACCCGTTCTCTCCCTGTTCCCGTTACAGCGGGGAAGGAGCATCTGAGGCGAAGCATTTCCTCGCCTTGGGACAGCGCTTCCCACCTGGGACCCAGCCCGCACCAAAGCACACGCCGATGGATTTGTGCTGAGACACCCCGTGGGTTCCCAGCTGCTTTCCACAGACCAGCCCGTGACCTTCCCGTGGGCTTGTGTCCGGCTCCTGTATCTCCAGCTCTGCAGCAGCGGTGTTGGAGACCTACAGCCCTGCACCGGACACAGAGAGGCACAGAGCATCTCTCCCTGCTCCCTTGGCATCCTTCACGCTGCTCCTCACAGGCTGCTGGGGTTTTGTGTCAAGAGGGTGATTCTGCAAATTAAATCGGTCCTTGTCTCCTCTCCGTTGGCATGGCAACCCGGGAGGATGGATGGCACAGCCTTGCCTCAGCCCTCACGCCTGGAGTCACATCCCGGCTCCTCGTGCCGGCGCTCCATGATCTGGGCAGATGGTGCAGAAATCCCACCCAGCGGCTCTGCGGGCGGCCTGGGTCCAGCTCCGGGGATGGGTGCCCAGCGCCTGGGCTGTGTCCCCTCCGGCTGAGGGGCTGAGCCCAGCCCAGGCGGAACCAGAGCAAACTCTGGAGCAGGAACCGTGGAGGCTCCAGAAATACCCGCAGCAGAAGCTGCACATCAGCACGGTCGCTCCCGGCTCTGGGACCTCCCAGTCCTTGGCAGGGAGCTGCTCCTCCCTGCTGTCCTGATAAATGAATTCAAGCATTTTCCAGCTCAGCAAGTAGAGCCTTTGCTAGTCTCGCATTTGTGTTTGATTAATGGGATAGCCAGACATTTAAACATCTCCTGAGGTCTCTGTCTTCCCTGAGTAATCCTGAAGTTGCTGCTGTTTATGTAGAAGAAAACCACATTGCCTGGCAGAGAGCATCATTGTGGTGATCAGAGTGGAAACGGCTCCTCGAGGAGCAGAGGCAATGGCACTTCCACTGAGTTCCCGTGGAAAACCCCCACTGCAGGCTGTGGGCTGCCCACCCACGACCCGGGAGAGGCCAGGGCCGTTCCCACCCCACGGACCCAAGCTGCCCGAGACCCTCTGACTGCTGCTTCCCTGGGAGAGCCCCCCCAGCAGCCCACCGGCATTAAAGCCCCTGCACTGTGGATCCCTCCAGGCTGGGGCTGGGAGGATTGGTTTCCATGAGCAGACTGGCTGTCAGACCCATTTGAGATAAATCCATTTGCAAAATTATCATGTTAAAAGGTTTTAATTATTAGGGACACGTTAGGAAGACAGCTGGGATTTGCCTTCTGTCGTTCCCGCCAGGGCTGATCAGTCCTGGCTTTTCCCACATCCCAGCACAAATCTGGAACAATCCCCAGGTCAGAGGAACGCGGCTGCTGTCGAGGCAAAGCCCAGGCTGGGAGGAGAGCGCAGGCAGCGGCGGTTTGGGGGATGCTGTTACAGAACCAGGGCTTGTTCCTGCGCAGCAGCTGTGGGATTAACCCGGGTGCTAAACCACGCGGATTTCTGTCTGGTAACCTTGAAGCCGCTTGGCTTTTGAGGAGCGAGGCTGCAGCCCAGCACCGCACAGAGCCCAGCACCCACACACAGCCCAGCACCACACAGAGCCCAGCTCCGCACACAGCCCAGCACCGCACACAGCCCAGCACTGCACACAGCCAGGGCTGCAGAACCGCTCGGGGCCATTCCTGAGCAGATGATGACCCACAGCTTCTCCTGCTCCTTTGCACAGACACCCCCTCCCTCCCCCTGTGCCACCCCCTGCCATGGGGTGTGGAGCTGGGATGGGGCTGAGCAGCAGCCACCTGGACCCACGGTGGCCATGCCAGGGGACAGAGCGGGGACACCGAGCCCAGCATCCTCCCGCCTGCCCTCGAGGGCTCAGCGCTTTCCTGCTGCCCCTTTTCTCCAGCTGCCTCCGGGAGAACCGACAGAAACGGCTGAATCCCGCCGAGGTGGGGACTGAGACAAGTGTTGATCGTCCCCCCACAGCCCCGTGCAGGACCGGGTCTGAGCAGGGGTCTGGCAGCTGACCCCCACCCACGGCTCCTGCTCGGGTGGGCTCGAGGCCAAGCTCTGCCAGCAGCGCAGGGTCTGATTCCCCCCCGTCTCTCTCACAGCTTTTCACAGGCGCTCTCTCACAGCCCTGTGTGAAATAATTTCAATTTAAAGAGCTCAGTTAGCTGCAGATTAATCAAAAACAATTTTGCACAGGTTCCTTCTCCATTATAAAAACATTCTGCTCTGTCTTCTCGTTTCTCAAACTGTCTCTCTGTGGTCATCTTCCTTCTCTCCTCTCTCCCCTCACTCTGCCCATACAAATTACCCCACACGGGCTGGCGGGGAGCAAAACCCTCAGGAACTGCTTAACTCCTGCATCTTCCCACAGGAGGGGTACGGGGACCCCTCCCTGTGCACGTGCAGAGCCCCTTCCCCTTCCTGCCATGGCACGGGGCTGCGTTTGGTGCAGAGCAGCATCCCCCCCTCCCCCGTCTGCCCCGAGCACCGCAGCGGGGCCAGGGCTGGCTCGGCTGGGAGAGCCGCAGGGTGGCCAGCGCCAGAGGGGGGCTGTGTGCCACACATTGCCACCAGCCTTCAGCCCCCAGCTCCCTCCTCCCAAGCGATTTCCCTCCCCTGCAGGAGACGAGCTCTTCCCCACGCCCATGCAGACCCCTGCCATGGCTGCCGTGCCGTCCCTGCGCTGGAGCCGCTGCCCCCCGGGGACCCGCCGTCCTGGGGTCCCTTTCCCCGGCTCCTAGCTCCGGCCCAGAGGCAATCCCTCTGGCAGCCACATCGCCAGGTGCTGCTCAAACCTGATTTACTGTTATTGGCAGCCAGCAACCTTTGCCGTTTATATTCCGTGCCAAGCTTCCTCTTTCTGCTCCAGCTCACCCCAGCCTCCATCTCCACCCTCCCCGCTAATGCAGGAGATGCGTGGAATTCATCTTGGAATTTATTTAAAAACCATCAGCCACGCTGGCTGTAATACGTTCCCTCATCAAAGCAGCACAAAGCCCCATTTAAATGAAAACCAGCAAATTTTGGTGCATTATCCAAGCCAGTGCCCTGCTCGGTCCCCCTGAAGTGGGTGTGAGGAGAAGGCGAAGGCGGGTGGGACGAGATGCTCCCTCGTCCCAGCTCGGGGATGTGCAGGTCACTGGCTGTCTGCTCTGCAGAGCGCTGGGAGGAACACAAACTGGTTTTTATTTTTTTTCATAGCTATAAAACATTAAACTGTGAGGCAGGTTCCCCTCCCAGGGGAAGGACTGACCCCAGACCTGACCACACTGTGTGGGGATGGAGACCCCACTCCCGCAGCGTTCGGTTTAGGCTGAGGGTGGGGAGCAGCAGCTGGGCACCCGGGGAAAGCAAGAACCCTTCGTTAGGATAAAAGAAAACGAGCAGCAGGGGGGCCCGTCGCTGCCTGACCCCGGGTTTGGGGTGGGAGAGCAGAGAGGGACCGCGCTGCGCCAGGATCTGCCTTGGAGCATCTTCTGCTGTGGGGTGCTTTGGGGGTTTCACTGCACATGGGGGAGGGGGTTACTAAGACAAGAACTTCTGCTTGGTGTGGTTCTGCCTGACTCCAGGTAAAGATTTGCTCCCGTGGTGGTTTCAGCCTCAGTAGGAGGCTCAGTCAAGCCTGCAGGAAAAATTTTGATGTGAGCAACAACAACTTTGGGAAAGAGAAAAGCTGCAACAGGAGCTCTTCAGGAGCACTGCCCTGAGTTCTGTCGGGGCTGGAGGGAGCATCTCCCCCATCACTGCCTGCTGCCAGGGCTCCCGGCACCAAACCCGGCGCTGCCTGCTGCCAGGGCTCGTTGGGAGGACGCTGCCCAGCCTCCAGCCCGAGCTGCCGGCAGCAATCCGTGCTGGTTGCCGCTTTCCTTGAAGGAGAGTGGAAAATGGGTTTAGAGCTAAAAAATAAATTCAAATACTGGAGCAATAGGCTGGCGGTGAGCGGCACGTAATCCCCCTGCAGAATACGCAGAGCTAAAAAGCTGAAAGCAAAAATGAGTGTAAACAGCAAATCTGTGATTGTTCTCCAGCTTTGCCGTCTCCAAGCTGTTCCGAAACCCTCGTGAGAGGTGCCCGCAGAGGAGACCCCGACCGCGGGCAAGTTGCTGCCTGTGCGCAGACCCCCGGGGCTGGGGGGAGCCTGGCGGGGGGGCTGGGGGCTGGACACAAGAGACCCAGGAGGGGATGGGGGGGGGGGAGGCTGAGCTCCCACCCTGGGTCTGGGGTAGCTTGGGGAGGGGCTTCAGCTGGAAACTCAACTTGCTGGGGGGATGTAGGCTCCCGAAAGCAGCTCCGGCTGGTCCCCACTGGCTGCGGAGGGAGAGGGCTCTCTGCAGAAAGTCAGGAGCAAACAACAAATATCATTGCAGAAAAATGCCGTTTCCCACATTTTGCACCAATTAATATTCTTTTGGAGAGCTAACCATTGCTCCTCTGAGAAGGGGACAAAAGGAATATCATTGACAAGTTTTTCAGCCTCATTACAGTATTCTGTACATCAAATGTGCCCAGTGTACCAGAAAATACAGATGTTGCAGCTGTCATTTGGGATAACCTGATTATCCTTTTATTTCTAGCTTTGTTCAAAATAAATTAGCTGTGGTAGTCTGTTCAGAGAGATAATTAGAGTCAGGCTAAACACCAGAACGTAAGGAGCCTTCTCTGGGTCAGAGGCTTAACTGAGGCTGAGCCGGGCTGAGGACCCATCGGGAGCCTCTCCTCCCCTCCTGCAGCCTTCCAGGGTGATGAAGCGATGCCAGTGGGAGATGCCGCTGCTGCCGGCGGGTGCGTGCTGCTGCCTGGGGGTCTCGCCCCCCAGCCCCTGCCTGGCAGTGGAGGCAGCGGCACCCACCCCCCGGGGGTCTCTGGGCCAGCAGCTCCGCTCTGGCTGGAGGTTTGGGATGAGAAGCGCGTTGCTTCCACGGCTGGGTCACAGTCTAAGGGACAAACAGCTCCATGCGCTCTGTGCTTCCATTGCAGTTATTAACTCCGCTCGCTTTTTAACAGCAGAAGAGTGAAGATATTTTCTTTTTAGCACTGATGTGATTTTGGCAGCTGTTGAACACGTCAGACCTGGCAGAAGCTAATTCTCCTGAATTAGGGCACAGTCAGAGACCTGTTTTCTAACTCCAGATATTTAAAGCCCAAAGGATTAGATAATCCAGAATACAAATGAATAAAGCCTGAGGGAAAGGAAAAACGAGCCCATCCCACCTGTTCTGACAAGAATAACGCAAATAAACGCAGATGTGGATGTGTGGCAGAGGGACAGTGTGTAACCTGACAGCACGTGGTTCCCATCGTCGGTTTGGCCGCACTCGGAGCGTTGATTTTTGGGGCACCCCCCTCGCCCCCCCCCCAAAGGGGATCCCTTTCGGGGATGCCTGCTCTGGGCTGATTCCAGCACAAGCTGCAAAGTGGCAAATGGAGTGAATGGAGCCAACTGCCGTGAATGAGTCTCTCCCCTCTGCTGGGAGCCCCCGCTGCAGGTTATTAACGCACCCGGTGCTGCCGGTGCCGCCGCCACTCCCTGCCCAGCCGCTGGGATCGATCCCGGCCACCCCGCAGCTGGGTCGTGGGGAGCCACCGCCGCCTCCTGCTCGATGAAATCCCAGCTCGTAAGATGCGCTGGCTGGCAAGTCAATAGGAAATAGGCGCTGAGCCGTCCCCGGGAGTGTGCTGACGTGCTCTTCGGGCAGGGGGTGCGGAGCTGCCCCGGGACCTGCCCTCCTGAGGGGCTCCCAGCCTGGGAACGGTGATGCTCTTGTTCTGAACCAGCACAAGCGAGGAGCTCAGGTCTCTCGGGAGTTTATTTGGAATTTGAGGAGGCAGGAGCAGCATCCGAGCTGCCAGCCCAGCATCCCCACTGCACCCCGAGCCCTGTGCAGCGGCTGCAGCCCTGTGTGCAGAATTGCTTACGGGGGTGTAGCTGCAGCGCTGGCCCAGGAGAGGCCCAGGGGAGGCTGGATGTCCCCCTGCAAGGGGACACGAGGACTGCAGGGGCCTCGCAGCCATATTCTCCCATGCGCTGGGGTTTTCTCCTTGCCAAGGACAGATGCATCCCCACGGCAGAGGGGAGCACCTGGGAGCAGGAGCTGTTGTCATGGGAAACAGCAACAAGGCTCTGGGAGAGCCGCTGGGTCTGATCCGGTAACGGCGTCTCTGAGGATGCTCACGCGTGCCCGCGGAGCTGAGCATCCTTCCCCGCACGCTTCCTGTGGGCTGCTCACAGTCCCCTTGCTTTGGAAAAGTCAAAATGGAAACTGCCCGATGAGAGGCTCAGGAGGTGGTGCGTGGGACGGGACACCTCCGGGCAGCCCCCGCTCCAGCGGCAGGGTGGGTTCTGGGCAATGCCGGGGCTGGGTGCCCGCCGCGGAGCGGAGCTGGCCACCTGTGCGGTCATAAATATTCTCCGTGCAGGCAAGACTGGCTGGGTTTTGATTGCGGTTTTGCTAGAAAGCTTTTGCAAGGATCTTTATCATTCAGAGTCTGTGTAAAACACTTTCCAGAGTCTAAATTCTGCTATAGAAAAACTATTTATCAAGTGTCCCCCCTCTGCTGGTACCCTGGACAGGAGCTGCCCACGCACTCTGACAGCTGGCTGGAGGCAATATGATAGATATGTGGCTAATAATCAATCGATACTTTTGTTTAGGCCTCTGTCTATCATTCTGGCATTGTGTGAACTAATTAGATGATAAAATGTGATGAATGTGTATTAAAGTCAGCTTCCTCCCGTTAGCACTCCAGGGACCCTTTCCATTTTCTCGCTGACCTTTTAGATCTCAGCTTTATTGTACGTGAATGCAATTAAATCAATTTGTCAGATATTTGCATTGCTCCTGCTAGTTCAGAATTCAATTAGTCAGTGTCACTTTACCGTCCTTGTCAGCCTCTGCACCAGCTCGGAGGAAAAAAGAAGAAAACAAACCCAAAAAAAGCCTGTTCAAACCAAACCCTGCCAAGGCTGCGCTCCTCTCCCCCGGCTCGTTCCTTCGTGGCTCTTTGCTGCTGCTCCTCCCCAGCCCCGCGCACGGGCTGCGTCCCCGCTGGCGCGCGCAGCCCCGGCACCCGGGGACCCCCTGCACGGCATGGGGGGACCCCCCCGGAGCAGGCGGGTCGCTGGGGTCTGATGGGGCAATTAGCAGGTGCCCCTCGTTACCCAGCGCTCTGCCTGTGCCAGGGAGAAATCTTGTCGAGCAAAATTATTCACACAAGCAGAATGAAACCGCAACAGCCATCTCCATGCTACGAGGGTTTTAAACAATATTCAAATGAGAGCCAGTCCTGGCAATTATTTTTCTTCCTGCTGCTCTAAAGTGATGGCTCCTTTATCCATATTTTATCAGCCGGCGAGGAGCTCTGATAGTTAAGATTCTGCAGCTTGCTCGGATCCGCGAGAGCACATCCTGAAAGCCTGTTGGAGATGAGCACACGGGGCTGCGGCTGGCGAGCCGGGACTCGCTCCTCGCCCCCGCGCTGGAATTTGGGGTTACTCCTCCCCGGCGAGGCCGCTGCGCATGGGTCCAATGTGGTGAGCAGCCCCTCGCCCTCCGGGGGCTCCCTGGGGGGCTACTATTAGGCAGCGTGGGTGGGATGTGTTTGCAGAAGTGTTTGCAAAGGGTGAGTGAAGGGGACGGGAGACGGGGTGCTGCGGGCTGGGGGGCAGTTTGGGGGCACTCCAGGCGAGCAGCTGCAGGGCCGGCAGGGACGAGGTGCACTGGTGCACCCCCCACGAGCATCCCTCACGCTCAGCTCCCGCAGCCCCAGCGCCGTCCCTGTCCCCTTCGCCCCTACCCGTGGCTGCTGCGCGCCGAGATGGGTGCCTTCGTCCTTCGCATCCTTGGAGGCAGAAATTCGAACGTGGTGGGGTGCAAGCACCAAGCCCACTGCCGGGTGCTGTGTTCTGGTCCCTGCTTGGTCTCTGCTCAGCCTCATTTGTCACCAGGTCACAGCACAAGGTGTGACCCGAATCCCCCCCTGCACTGGCCGCCTGCTCCTGCCCTGCCCAGGGTCTGTCCAAACCCGGCCTCGGGGGCTGCGGGGAAGGTCAGGGATGGAAACCCCCTACCCCAGGCTCTGCAGCTGCGGGTGTTCCCAGGGAGCTGCAATCGCTGGGGCTCCCAAACTGGTGAGATACCAGCGGGAAGGTGCTGGGAGAGACCCTGCGAGGGGCTGGAGCAGCGGGAAGGGGAGGGGGCTGCTGCACCCCGCAGGCACCCACTGCCTTTGGGCAGCACCAAGAGAGCAGCAGCAGCTCGCTGGGTGTGATGTTTGCATCACGAGCTCACCTTCCTCCTCCGAGTTCTGGCTGGGATCTGAATATCTGAACCGTGGCAGGTATAATTAACAGATGGAACCAGCTAATTATGTCCTTTGCATGTGAGCAGAAGACGCAACTGTTAATTGCTATTTGCACATTTATTATTCCAAGCGCTGGGACTGCTGGCATTTACTGTGACATGTGCCCTGTTGAAAAACAAACAAACCGCGCTCCTGTCTGCGCTCTGGTACAATTTAAGGCCTAATTAATGTAAGCTGCTATGCTGCCCTGTTGCTGGGAGGGGGTGTGCGGAGGGGGTGTGCTGGGGGTGGCGGCAGACCCCAGCCCTGCAGCTGGTGGGTTGGAGCCCCAGCCCACGCCTCGTCCCAGCCCACGCCTCATCCAGCCCACCCCTCATCCCAGCCCACGCCTCTTCCAGCCCACCCCTCATCCCAGCCCACCCCTCATCCCAGCCCACGCCTCATCCCAACCCACCCCTCGTCCCAGCCCACCCCTCATCCCTGCCTCTGCTCCCAAATGAGCAGCAGGAACAAAGCTTCCCACCGGGATCATCTCCCCTGGAGCCTCTCCCAGGCTGGGGCAGGGACCCACCTGCCTGGCGAGATGCGTGGCTGGGGGCTGGTCTGGGGGCTGCAGAGCCCACAGAGGGGTGGGTCAGGGGTGCAGGAAGCACAGCGATGGAGCATGCGGCAGCAAACCCAGCTCCAGTCTGGAAAAGCCACTCGGCCTCTGTCTCTCAAAGATAATGAGGAAAATAACAACTATGTTTTCAAAAGTAACAATTAAACCTTTGGTCTTGAATAAGTGTTTGTTGGAGATGGGTGCTCGGAGTGCGTCTGTGCTCTGCGGTTCATTATATAAATATCGGCGATGAATAGCGGAGGAATTTCTGCCTTTTCTGCGAAAGAGTTGAGATGGATTTCAACGACCACACTTACATCGGGGGGTCTGAGCTAACGTTCTCCAGGTGAAGGCTTTCCTTTGTGGCTGGGGAAAGCGGTTTCTGAAAGGCTGTTGTTCCGAGTGACGCAGGACACGCTGCACCAACCTCCGCTCCAGCCCCCCGCCCCAGCTCCCACCCGCACAAACAGGGTCTGGGACAGCCACGGGAGACACGACGGCACCCGAGCCCCCTGCCCTGGGACCCTGGAGGGGCCAAATGCCATCCCCCAGGAGAGCGGGACTATTTTATATTTTCAGAGCACAAAAAGTTGGGGGGGGGGCAATACGGAAAAGAAGGAACAAAACCAAACAAACGACCTTGGCACGAAAACTGCCTTCAGAGTTCATACTGGGCGTCAATTCGGGGCACGTGGGCTCCAGCAGCACCTCCTGGCACCACGCGTGGTTGCATCTCCTGCCCATCCCCTGCCTGTCCCTGCCTGTCCCTGCCTGTCCCCTGCCTGTCCCTGCCTGTCCCTGCCCGTCCCCTACTTGTCCCTGCCTGTCCTCTGCCTTCAGACAGCAACTCCTCGCTCCCGCTGGTCCTGCTGTGATGAACAAATGTTTTCGGGGCTCAGGTCCCGATGTCCCGCAGAGCTGGCTCCTGCCCGTCCCTGCCGCACCGCACGCGCAGCTCTGCCCAGCGCCGTGAGGAATGACGATCCTGCTCCGCCAAAGCAGGGAACAGGGCCAGCAACCTCCCTGTGAGTCTGCGGGGTGCTCCATGGTGGATGCTGCCTTGAGTAAATGTTCCCGTGTCAGGAAGGACAGGGGGTGCACGGCACGGGGACGGGTCCCCAGGGCCACCCTGCACTGAGGACCGCGCCAGGGGCCACATGATGTGTGCCAGGGAGGGAGAGGGGAGCAGCAGGGGGGCTGAGCCCCTGGAGGACCCCTCCTCTGCCCGGGGGTCTGCAGAGGGGATGGGGTACATGCCAAGAGCTGGGATGTCAGGCACGGAAGGGTGGAAGGCAGGGCGGGTAGAATTGTCTAAACATCCCAATTCGTATAATTGAAGCAATTGTGAATCATTTGAAATGCCAAACTCTTGACAGGATAACGAGTTCAATCGCAGAGTGTGAATTCAATTACGGCTGGAGGTGCCGCTCGCCAGGAGCTGCCGCAGCACGTGCTGCAGCCTGGTGTGCTGTGGGTGGGGGGCACCCGACCTGCCAGCCCGGGGGCTTCCCCCCACCCTCGGGGGCTGTCCCTGCCCTCGCAGGATGGGATCCCAGGGGCTGGCCGTGCTCCCCAGACACCTTGGGGCAGGATCCCCCCAACCTCCCCTGCCCCTCGTCCTCCACCAGGCTCTTGGCTGGCCCGTGCTGGGGCAATGGTCTGCTGGGACCCAGCCCGTACCAGAGTCCTGTGCCTATAGGTACCAGTCGAGGAGGCGTTTGTCTTGCTGTTGGCTCCTGCTTGCCCACGGCCCCATCCCACCACTCTGGCGCTGCACAAATTTTCCATCCTGAAAACCGTCCCCCTGCTTCCCGGCATCGCCAGCCCCAGCGGGCTCCGGGTACTTGAGAACACCGTGAGCTTCCAGATAGAGGTGGCTTTGCAGGATGATGGATTTCGGTGTCTTTCTGCTTCAGCTTATTGAGCAGGATGGATTTTTATGGACATCTCTCTCCTCATCGCTATTCATCCAAGTGTCTCCAGAGCACGTGCGCTGAAGGAGCATCAAACCGGGGACATCAAACCGGGGACATCAAACCGGGGCTGGCCAAGGGAAGGGGGAGCTGCCCGTCCCTTCCATCGGGTTCAGTGCACACACACCCGCGTGCTGTCTCCAGCGCCCACATCCCGGCAGCACTGGGGGCGGCTCAAATGGGATTTGTCACCTCCCCAGGAGCAGTTTGAGGACATTCTCCCTGCAGTCACCCAGGGCACAGCTGTGTGCTGGCCAGAGCAGGGACAAGTGGCTGCACCGATGGCACCCGGCAGGTCCCACGTGGGGACTGTCAGTGCTGCGGGACAGGATGGGCACAGGGGACCGGCTGCCACTGGGGAGGCACAGAGGACACCAGGTCCCTGGGGTGGGTGGTCCAGCGGCAAGCTCCAGCCCTTCCCCTCAGCGGGGGGGGCCAGGATGTCCCGGGGGGCTGGGATGTCCCGGGGGGCAGCGCCAGGCTGGGCTCTGCTGCTGCCTGGAGCCAGGAACCTCACGCTGGTGGCAGGAAGGTTCAGCACATGGCCACCACGCAGGGATGGTGCGTTCAGCATGTTGCCGCCACCAAGCAGTGGCATTTCCAGGCAGGGACAGCAGGACCGGCTGCGGGGCGCATGGCAAGCACCCGGTGGGTCCTTGTCCCCTATCCCCTGTCCCAAACCTTCTCTCCTGTACAACCACGTGAGACCGTCTGCCGAGAAAGTCAATATGAATCAATCAATGTTTGCGCCCTCTCAATAACTCTATTACGTCCTCAAGGACGGATCTAAACCACCCGCACGGGGCTGGAGCAGATGCTGTGCTGCCAGAGGAGCAGGAGATTGTAAATCATGCAGCATTGATATTGTCACCGACAATGAAAATCTCTGTATCCGCACCTGCCCACGAGCGGTGGCCTTCAGCTGTGCTTCATGAGCACCTGAGCTCCCGCACCGCACCGGGGGTGGGTGATGGGGACACGGGGCAGGATGGACCACGGCGCCGATTGCCCTGCAGCCAGCTGGGGTGCATGTGGAGGGTGCGGGGGGCTGTGCGGGGTGTCAGAAGCCCACCCGGCACTGCTCACCAGGCACTGCTCACCCCGGGGCTCGGAGGCTGAGCTGCAATCCCAGGGTTATGCAAACAAACCCCCTTTTCTGACATATTGCAAAGAGCAGAGAGCCCTTTGCCCCACCGCATGCCACCCCAGCCCCCTGCCCAGCCCAGGGAGGGTCTTGTGGGGCCAAAGCACGGAGAAAGGCAGAGCACCCCTCAGGTGTCGGGGACCTGCAGAGCATCCCTGAGATGTCAGGGACCTGCAGAGCATCCCTGAGAGGTCGGGGACCTGCACAGCATCCCTGAGATGTTGGGGACCTGCAGAGCATCCCTGAGATGTTGGGGACCTGCACAGCATCCCTGAGATGTTGGGGACGTGCAAAGCAGGCAGAGGAAAGGAGGAGGAAAAGGTGTGATGGCTGCAGAGAGCAGACGGGGACATGCCCATGTGTCTCCAGGCCCTGGCGAGGAGCGGGCTGGCCGGATGGATGCAGGGCTGAGCTCTCAGCAGGCGGCTGGGAGTCGTTCGAGGTGCTGGAGAGGCTGGTGCGGGCAGAGCGGCGCCGCAGGCAGGGGCCTTTGCTCCCCCCCCCAGATACGATGCAAAGTGCCTGGCTGGGAGAGTGACAGGGACATGCAGAGACCTGCCAGTGGAGGTGGCTGGGCTGGGGCCTGGGGGACGCAGAGACAAGAGAAAGCACTTAGGAGGATGGTGAGGAGCAGGAGCCGGCGTGTGGCGGAGGCTGCCCGGCCGGGGGGCTTGCCCTGCCCATGGGGATGGAGACCCAGCTGCCCGAGCCCACCGCCCCGGTACTGCGACGTTAGGAGCCCATCGCCCCGGTGCTGCAGCATTAAGAGCCCACCGCCCCAGTGCTGCAGCATTAGGAGCCCACCGCCCCGGTGCTGCGGCATTAAGAGCCCACCGCCCCGCTGCTGCGACGTTAGGAGCCCACCGCCCCGGTGCTGCGGCATGAAGTGCTCCTCTCAGCCGGAGCGAACGCAGCCCCCGTGGTCACGCCAGCCCCTCCTGCCGTTGGGACCGAGGCCGGGAGAGCATCGCTGCTGGCATCCTCCGTACGCACAAGACTCTGTTAGAGCTGCAGCTCCGGAGCCAGCCCGGAGGGATCCAAAGGTCAGAAGACATCCTGTCGCTTGTAAATAAATAATAATAAATTACCCTGTTTGAGCACGGGCAGGAGTGCCGCTGTGTGCAGACACATCGGGCTGGATTAGTGCTCAGCCCCGACACGGGGACGGGAGCGGTGCCGCCGCCTCCCTGCGCAGCCAAGGGCGCGTCCTGCCACGGTGGCAGCTCTGCCGGGGCTGCGATGCCACTGTCACGCGACCAGCCAGCATGACAGCCCCGCTCCTCCTGAACGTGCCCAAGACACAGACCGAGGCCAGGGGGGCTGTGACAGTGGGAGCAGAGACCACCGTGGCCAAGACCCGCAGTTGGAGGCAGCTTTGCAGCAGCCCCCGATGGACGGCGGTGCCCTGAGGAGGGGTGAGGGGCTCCTCCCGCTGCACCCCCACTCCCAAAAAGGGGCCTGGCGAAGGGGTGATCCCCCAGCTCCTGCACATTTCAGAGCAAGTTAAACTCAGTTTATTCTTTCCCTCAGCCCATAGCTCGCCTGCGCCCTGGCAGCTGCTCCATCCATCGAGCCTGTGCGGGGTCACACGAGCATTCATATGGAAAAGATCCGTTCCTTTGAGTCGTTTTTCATTAGTTGCAATACTACTGAGCAAAGCAGAGCTGGTTTTGTAAATTAAAATGGGTTGCAGTTCAATACAGAATACTTCATTTGCAGCCAAGTTAAATAAGAGAATTGACATAAATATAATGCAATTACTTTTGCTGCTTTCATAATGCCTTTATGAGGAAGATAACCATCCACATGAATACATTATCCCACAGTATCTCTGCATCATTGCTGGACTTAACTCTTCTGAGTAGTAGCCGAAGAATGGATACGTTTAATTAAGTAACTTATTTTAGAAGTCAATTTTGCGATGATCGGGAAGCAGTATCTTTAATTTTCAGCCATAGAAGAGACTTTCTTTTTGTCTCTAGGCTGCTGTAATTTTAGGGATGCGATCTTGGACAGAGCCACGCGTGTGTCTCGCAGGAGAAGCTCGAGGGTCTGCGTGTCCCCTCGCACCCCCAGCCAGGGTGGGCTCCCGGGCTCCTCGGTGTGCAGACCCGGGGATGGAGGGAGCTGCTCTGCTCGGCGGGGCCATTCCCCCCCGGCCAAGGACGGGGCTTCGGCAATGGGGGGTAACCCCCTGCGGGCAAGGGGCAGCGCCAAAGCCGGGGTGCTGTGCCCTGAGCAGCTGGGCAAGCAGAGCTCTTGGCTGGGCTGGGTGCAAGGGAACCCCCTGTGTCTGGGGAACCCCTCTGCAGGCACGGTCCCCCTGTGTCTGGGGTCCCCAGCACCCACAGTGAGCCCCGAGGGCTGGTGGGTCAGGCTGTGGGGCAGCACGCGGGGGCTGGCACTTTGCTTTGCTGACTCCACTCTTGCTGCAGCTTTTTTACCTTCGTGCTGCCTCTACAATTAATTCTCAAGTGCTCCCGCGCAGTCATTACCTGCTGCGCCCCAGCCCACCTCCACCAGCTTCCTTCATTAGCAGTGACTTCTAATCAGCACAGGATTAATTGCAGCTTTGCTGGGAGAAAGGTGAGTGTGATAAAGCTCATTTCTAAGGGGACTGGGGTATTTCTGTTGCTCTCAGCAAAGGCTCCCCATGGGGACCAGGAGAGATGCGAAGGGATGGGGAGGTGTGAGGGCAACAGATGGGGACAAGGGACGGGGAGCAAAGGACCCCTCGTGTGGTATGTAGGGTGCAGAGGGGGAGGCTTCTCCCATTCCAGCTCTGTTTCGTAGCAGCCCTCATGATTTCTGACTCTGGGAAGGAGCCCCCGGGGGCAGAAGCCCCAGGAAGGTCCCTTTGTCCCCAGAGGGACCCATGGGGGTGGCCCGGCCAAGGGTCCGCTCAGCAGGGGGGGTTTGCTGTGTGCACGACAAACCCCCACTCACGTCACCCTGTCTCACTTCAGTCTTAAAACACAAAGAGAGAGAACAAAATCCTCGAAACTGGCCTAAAGCCCCTGTGAAATGTCCCCGGTGCCAGAGCAGATGGGCTGTTTCCTCCGGGGGGGCTCTGCAGGCACGGTCCCTGTGTTTGCCTTTGCAGCAGCAGCTATTTCCCACTTGCAGTGCCGCTTCTCTGCGAGCCGCCAACAAAAATCTCCTCCTGGAAGGGAAGGGATTCTTGCCTCTGTACTCGAGCAAAGCTGCTCGTCCAGCACAAAGTGCCTTCAGCTGCCTGGGGCCAGCAGCATCCCCTGGGGCCGCAGGACAGCCCCTGGCACTGGAGATGGCCGGGACCCCCCCGCAGAGGCTGCTCAGCCTCCCTTGCATGTGGTGCCCCCTCCCCACGGCATTCCCAGCCCCGCGGGGACCCCCATGGCACCGCAGTGGGGCAGCCTGGGGACAGCCAGTCCCGGCCAGCTCCAGCTGCGGGACCACTGGGGACGCCACGGGGATGGAGATGGGGAGCAGCCCCCCAGCCGGGGTGTGAGTGGGGCTGGGGCTGGGGCTGGCTCAGCCCGGCAGCGTGGGGGCAGCGTGTCCCTTACTGGGGGTGGGAGTTGCCTGGCGCTGGCTGGCCGCAGCAGCCCTCCACGGCGTTTTAATGCCACAGCTTTTCATCTCAAGGCCGAGCAGCAATGTTTTTAAATATAGAATATTAGGGGTTTATAACAAAATCAAACACCACTTGCTGGAGAATTGATTCTGCCCCTTGTTTCCCTCGGAGCTGGTGCCACGGTGTGACTCCTCGGTGAGCGATAGATCAGCCCCGCGGCGGCACAGGCTCTTGTTTTCAGGATGTTCTTACAGCTGGCTTTTCAGCATGAGGAATAGCAGCCCAGCTGCAGACGGGAGGATAAAAAGCCCCTCTAAAACTCCTCCGGCAGATCCATACTCCATTTCTGCTGGTGCGAAAACAACGGCACAATCGATTGGCTCTTAAGTCCAAATTTGTGAGTTGCAGAAAGTCGCTGGCTCCAAAGTCACTTAAATTCCCGGCGTGTCCCTGAGGCGCGGTTAGTCCTCGGGAAGATGACACGTGGAGCCGAGCCCCGTTCCCGCGCACCCACCTGTCTGGAAACCGCCCCAGCATCCCAGTGCTCGTGCAACCCGACCGCCGGGAGCGGATCCCGGTCCTGCCCAGGGCATCCCTGCATCTGCCGGGCAGGAGCAGCTCGAGAATCCCAACCCTCCCCGTAGTTATTCCTCCCCTACTTCCTCCCTGATTGCTCAGTACAAAAGCTTCGAGCCATCTTTAAACCAAATTGCTTCACAAATGACAAATAACATGAAAATAGGCTTCATAACCAGGAATAATGAAAGAAATCATTCACTTTGATATCAGGAGATGGTCTGTGTTAAAGGAGCCCTCCAGCCTGAATAGCAGCAGAGCACATTGCAATTTTCATGTACTTACCGGGATGAAACATGTGACTCCACGGAGGCTGCAGCTGTCATTTCACGCTGGTCTCTGCACTTTGATTCTGAATTGCATAGGTTATCTTGACACTTGCTGATAAATTTTAAATCACCTCTTTTGCCGAATGTGAGACGGGGCAGGGAGAGCGTATCTGAATACAAACCTTAATGGCATTTCTCAGTCCTCGCCAGAGAGTGGGAACAGCCCTGGGGATGGTGCTCGGCGACGTGTCCCCATCTCTGAGATCCGCCTGTCACAGCAGCTGTCCCCTGGCCTGGCCAGCACCCGAGATGTGCACCGGCTCTGCACCGGCTCGGGACGGGGAGCCCTGCCGCAGGAGGGGACCCCCGCTGCCCTTCCCACCCCCCGACTCAGCTCCTCACCCACACACCACTGAACAGCACAGGGAGCTTGGTGCAATTAAGTAAATATCTGAGGAAAAAAGTAATAATTTTGCAAAGCTTTTATCTCGGCAGCCATGAAGATAACGGGTAAAAATAGGTGTTGTGCCCACACTGACTGGCAATTAAAACACCGTCATCGTGATCCCATCGTGTTTTAGAGCACAGAGGGCTCTGCTGGGAGTCAGATGAGCTCGATGTGGTGAATTTACTCATCGAAATATGTATAAAAAGTGGAGCAACCCAGAAAAGCACCAGACAGCAGACCCCTGCGGAGCTCGCTGGCCAGCGGTACCACGCCGGTGGAGGCAGGCGCTGCCGGTATCGCGGTGTGGGGTCAGCAATGGGGGGCACAGGGCAGTGCCCCGCTTCCCAAAATCCCTTCTCCCGCAGCGGTCCCTCTCCTGGGCTGGCCGGAGCCGCCGCAGCGCCAGGGCTTTGCTCCACCTCAGCCGTGCCTCTGCCCTTCTCCTCTTCCCAGTTCAGCCAGAACCGCTCAGAGTTCAGAGAGGAGTTTACCCCGGAGAAGTTTAAATCTTAGGAAAATCCCCGGTGCAAACAGATTAATTAATCTAATCAGACGCATCTCTCTAGAGGAATTGGATTAGTGCTTTTGGGATAAGGATTGTACTAAGCTGATAAGAGAAGTTACAAACGCAACGAGATGCTGATTTATTGCAAAGAGAGGACTTGACAACCCTCACAGGTTCGTGATCTCATCCTTAGCTGCAGGTTGCTGATGAGCAAATAAACCAGCAACGTGCTCCAGAGTTTCCTCTGACACTGCAGAAGCCGCAGAGCCCGGCACGGCCAGGGAGCCACCTGTGCGCCGGCACCAGCCCGGCGACCTCCACACCCAGTGCTGCTGGAAAACCGGACCTGGGGGATGCCCACACTGTCAGTCACCCTGCTGCCAGGTCTGGGAGCTCTGCAAGGGCTGTGCTGCCCTCGGGAAGGCTGCAGGGGTGTTCAGAGGGGCTGTGAAATTCGGAACTGCTCCAAGGTTCTTGCCAGTTGCAGCTCAGTTCCACGAGGACAAAGGCTGATGCGCCAGGAAGTACAGCCAAGATTTGATTTTTTTTTTTAATTTATTGCCAGAACATGAGCATATTTGGGGGAAGATTTTATCTAAAGATACGAATTCCGCTCCTCGCCCAGCTCGCACCTTAAGTGCCAGAAGAGGCTCCTCTGCTCTGGCTGTGTGTGAATGCGAAGCACCATCTGTTTCCTCTTGTACCACAAATCTTGGCACGCAAAGAGTTACCAGGTGCTTCACTGTCTGTCTTCGCTCTGAGACTGAAAAGTGCCTGAGACACTTAATTGGGGCAGCACATCCTTTACAGGGTGTCTGTTCAGTGACTGTCGCGGCACACCAGACATCCATCCCCGTTTAACCAGGAGTCCTCGGNCTTTTATCTCGGCAGCCATGAAGATAACGGGTAAAAATAGGTGTTGTGCCCACACCGACTGGCAATTAAAACACCGTCGTCGTGATCCCATCGTGTTTTAGAGCACAGAGGGCTCTGCTGGGAGTCAGATGAGCTCGATGTGGTGAATTTACTCGTCGAAATATGTATAAAAAGTGGAGCAACCCAGAAAAGCACCAGACAGCAGACCCCTGCGGAGCTCCCTGGCCAGCGGTACCATGCCGGCAGAGGCAGGTGCTGCCGGTATCGTGGTGTGGGGTCAGCGATGGGGGGCACAGGGCAGTGCCCCGCTTCCCAAAATCCCTTCTCCCGCAGCGGTCCCTCTCCTGGGCTGGCCGGAGCCGCCGCAGCGCCAGGGCTTTGCTCCACCTCAGCCGTGCCTCTGCCCTTCTCCTCTTCCCAGTTCAGCCAGAACCGCTCAGAGTTCAGAGAGGAGTTTACCCCGGAGAAGTTTAAATCTTAGGAAAATCCCCGGTGCAAACAGATTAATTAATCTAATCAGACGCATCTCTCTAGAGGAATTGGATTAGTGCTTTTGGGATAAGGATTGTACTAAGCTGATAAGAGAAGTTACAAACGCAACGAGATGCTGATTTATTGCAAAGAGAGGACTTGACAACCCTCACAGGTTCGTGATCTCATCCTTAGCTGCAGGTTGCTGCTGAGCAAATAAACCAGCAACGTGCTCCAGAGTTTCCTCTGACACTGCAGAAGCCGCAGAGCCCGGCACGGCCAGGGAGCCACCTCGGCGCCGGCACCAGCCCGGCGACCTCCACACCCAGTGCTGCTGGAAAACCGGACCTGGGGGATGCCCACACTGTCAGTCACCCTGCTGCCAGGTCTGGGAGCTCTGCAAGGGCTGTGCTGCCCTCGGGAAGGCTGCAGGGGTGTTCAGAGGGGCTGTGAAATTCGGAACTGCTCCAAGGTTCTTGCCAGTTGCAGCTCAGTTCCACGAGGACAAAGGCTGATGCGCCAGGAAGTACAGCCAAGATTTGATTTTTTTTTTTAATTTATTGCCAGAACATGAGCATATTTGGGGGAAGATTTTATCTAAAGATACGAATTCCGCTCCTCGCCCAGCTCGCACCTTAAGTGCCAGAAGAGGCTCCTCTGCTCTGGCTGTGTGTGAATGTGAAGCACCATCTGTTTCCTCTTGTACCACAAGTCTTGGCACGCAAAGAGTTACCAGGTGCTTCACTGTCTGTCTTCGCTCTGAGACTGAAAAGTCCCCGAGACACTTAATTGGGGCAGAACATCCTTTCCAGTGTGTCTGTTCAGTGACTGTCCCGGCACACCAGACATCCATCCCCCGTTTAACCAGGAGTCCTCGGCAGTGTCTGCCCACATCCAGCAGTTTACCCCTGCACGTGGGATCCAGTGACATCCCAGCAGCATCCCTCTGGGCCAAGCTGGTGGCACCAGGACTTGCTCGGGCTCTTTGGCGATGGATGGGAACATTTCCAAGGCCTTTGTCCCCCAGGCAGGGGACAGCACGGATGCACCATGGCACGAGCTGGGGGATTCAGTGTGCCCCGGGGCGAGGCACGGTCCTGGCTGTTTCGGGGAGGAGGTGCAGGCATGGAGGGACCAGGTCACCTCGCGCTTCACCTGGTGGCTGGGGTACGGAGGGGACAGGCCAGCAGGTCTCCGTGGCAGGTCAGGCACAGCACTGGCAGGAGCACATCGGCGGGGCAAGGTGCCCGAGCACGGTGCCAGCCTTCATTAGGTGCTCAGTAAGTCACGCCACGACGGCTTTGTCAGCAGCCGCTTTCCCCGCCTCCGGATTTCCCTACAAAGCTGTTGCTTTTCTTGCTGCAGCTCCCTCAGCATCACTTCAGGAGCCCCAGCGAAGGTCTCTACACAGCTACGCTTGTCTTCTGCTCAGCTCCATGCTGCCAGCACAGCAAAAATACGACAGAAACGCAGACGGCAGCAGCCGCCCGGGGAAGTGCCATCGGTCATAGTTACAGGGTGCTTAACAAAGTGCAACGGAACGGCAGGTGCCGGCGCTGCGCTTTCCCGCGCCCCATCTCTCAGCAGGGAGGGGACACGACTGCTAACCCTCCAGCCCGCTCTGACAGGGACGGGGGTCTCTGGGTCAGCACCCCCGGCTGGGCTCCCCACGGGCTCGGGGCACACTCAGAGCTGCCGAGGAAGACCCACAGCAGCCGCTCTCCTCCCTCCTTCGCCTGCACAGAGCCAGGCAGTGGAGAGGCTGGCCGGACGCCTCTCCTCCTCTCATCCATGCCCGCACAAGGATCCCCTGCAGGGAGGCTGCCTCTGCTGGCTCCATGGGAAATGCAGCAAACCCCCCTCTTTTCTGAGCCCCCAGATCCCCTCTGTCGCCATTCCTGGGGTGACTGCAGCTTGGGACAAGGCTGAGGAGCTGCCAGCACTGGGACAAGCAGAGGGGACCCTGGAGTCGCTGCTCTGCAGACCTGCGTGTGATAGGGACGCTGGCTGCCTGCGTGCCCCTGGAGTTGGCAGGTTAATTCAGCCGGAAAAGCCTCTTGGTGAGCAGGCAGCAAACACCCACCCACCGCTGCCCGCCTCGCCAGCCGCAGCCTCTCCTGCCCCAGGAGAAGAGGATGAAAAGTTCACAGAGTGAATTTCTCAGCTGGAAGAAAGGCAGAAACAAACACAACTTGAACTACCGCAGCGGGCGCATCGTTGCCTGCTGCTCGGGAACCAAACAGGCAAACAGGCAAGTGGCTGCTCTTCAACACAGGCAGCAGATCCACACCAGCCAGCTGGGCATCCAGGAGAGGTGGGGCTGCCCCTGGCCAAGGACCAGCCTTTGCTTCTCCCCTCTGGGCACCGCACAGGGCAGGAGCCTCCCGCAGCCCCAGAAAGCTTGGCTAGCCCAAAGGCAGCCGGGCTCTTGGGCAGATGCAAAGCTCCTGCCCGCAGCCAAGGCAAAGCCTCTCCGGAGCGAGCAGATCCAGCCGCAGCGCTCCTTCTGCTGCTCGGGAACAGCGATGGTGGGATGGAGACTGGGCTGGGCTGGGGCACGCAGCTGCCCTGCTGCGGGGGGGACAGCAGCTCCCTGCCACCGCACACCATCGCTGCCATCCTGCCCGCGGCGAGGGAGCTCCCCGCTGCTGGGGTCTGAGAACCTCCATCCTTCCCTCACCAGGGTTTTTATTGCACCTTCACCGTGGCAGTAAAGTGCTGCACAAAATTAAAGAGCACAGAACAGAAGGTTGCTTTTCTTTCCATTCCTTCGGGCAGGGGAGATAAAAGTCGATGTCGTTGCTTCCCAGCTTTGCTCCACGCAAGTATATTGCGCCCATATAGCCGGCAGGCACTCAGACTCCGCCACACTCCATCACGCCAGCACAGCACCGGCAAACAGCCGCCGAGGGAACGGGTCCAGCACCCGCCCGGCAAGTGCGTCAAGGGAGGTTCTGGTCACAGAGGACTGGAGAGCACGCGGCTCTTGGGGGTGACAGGCAGCTCCTGGGTGCTGGGGAGAGGCAGTGCCACCGCTGCGGCTGGACTGGGCGGCCACGTCCCACCGAGCCTCCAGCTGGAGGCTGTTTGGTGGCACATCACAAGGGGCTGGCACCGGACCCGTAGGGTACAGAGCTGCCGGACAGCAGCACCGCCGAGGACGCTGGGGCCTCTCTAAAGCCCAGGCTGGCCCCGAGGTTTGCAGAGCCCGAGCTGAAGCCGCAAGTGCGAGCAGCGGCCCTTGTGGCACCTGCAGCACTGGGCAGCACTGGGAAGCACCGGGAAGCACCGGGGAGCACCAGGCAGCACTGGGCAGCACCAGGAAGCACCGGGCAGTGCCTGTTTGTGCTCTGCCCCAGCTGTTCCCGCTGTGCATTTTCCTGGGAGCTGGGCAACCCTCGTCCTTACTTCCCTGGCCTTTTCCAGCCATGAGAGCTTGCTAATGACAAAACAGCCACGTGTTTTCTATCTAAATCCAGTGCAGGTGGAGATCTTGCCACTTCAGCACAAGCCATTGCTGTCCCGGGGTTAATAGAAGGATTTTCCTCCTGTGCTTCTTCTCCCTTTCCCCAAAGCGATCTCCAGCAGCGCGGCTGGCGGTGCAGCTGAAGCCCAGCCTAACCCCGCTTCCCTCATTACCGCAGAAGGTGAAGGAAGGGTTTTCTGGCTTTGAAGCCTCTCTGGAGGCTCTCTGGGGGGCTGATTAGCTGGAGGTTCTCGGTACTGCCGGGAGGGAGGGTCTGAGCATCAGTGAAACCAGCTGCGAGCTCCGCAGCCGCCCAAGCGACAGGGAGCCACACACGGAGCCGGGCAGGAGGCTGAGAGCTGGGCTGCGGGCTCCCGCCTCGGCAGAAAAGGGTGATGGAGAGAGGCAGGGCTCTGTCTGCTTCCAGCCAGGCTTTCTCCAGAGCAGCAGGGCTTCCACTCCAAGTGTGGCAGGAAAAGAACAGGCCAGCTTCCCGGTCTGAGGCAGGAGCAGCTCCCCACCAGCACAGGCAGCTTGTGCGAGCAGAGAGTGCACTCTGCTGAGCCTCTGCCACACGGCAGCCGGGTCGGGCTGGGACCGGGCGATGGCAGGGACAGCGGGAGGGTGACAGCAGGGCCGGTGGAGAGGGACGGTGCCAAGCCGGGACTGGGTGACTGCAGGGCTGGTGGAGCTGGAGGGTGACAGCACTGGTGGAGAGGGACGGTGCCAAGCCGGGACGGGGTGACTGCAGGGCTGGTGGAGCAGGATGGTGCCAGGCTGGGACCAGGCCCCATGGCCCATCCTGCTGCAGCTGCAGGGCCGGGTGCCTGCCCCACACGGGCCCCACGCTGGCCCCGGGGCTCCGGCTGCAGCAGCAGGAGTGAGGGTGAGTGCTGCAGGGTCGGGCCTTCCCCGTGTCACCCCTTCCCCGTGTCACCCCTTCCTCTGCGGGGCAGGAGCTGGGAGAGGTGCTGCTCAGACGGCTGGCGGTGCAGGCAGGGGTGCAGGCAGGGGGTGCAGCTGGCGGTGCAGGCAGGACAATGCAGGCAGGGCAATGCAGGCAGGGGTGCAGGCAGGGCACCGGGGCTGAACCTCCCAGAGCCGGGGGTATCCAGGGGCTGCCCCGGCCCCGTGTCACAGCACCCCCAGCTGCCCGTCCCCGGGGCACCTGGGGCACAGGGACACTCTCCGGGGCTCCCCCAACACCCCCTCGGGCCACGGCCGTGTCCCGCTGCTGGGGAGCCGGGCCCGCGGGACAGCCCGAGGGGCTCCCCCACCCGCACCGGGTTACTGGGGGTCGGGCAGCCGGCCCGGGACACGCTGGTCTGTGACCGGGGATTGTGTGACCCGACGACCACCGCGCATGCCCCCGCTGCGGCCACGGCCTCGGGCACCGCGGCCCCGCCCCGGCCCCGCCCC
>VZTO01007241.1:69159-102456 GCA_013400615.1 Syrrhaptes paradoxus
CCGCTCGCCCGGTGCTGCGGGGCTGGGCACACACACAGGGAAATGAGCAGAATTTCCTCCAGGTGGGAAATCGAAGCCTCCAGCTAATCCAGCCTTGTGCGGTGTTATTGCTTTTCCTGTGCAGAACCCATTTAAAATGAATGCTGCTTGAACAGGAACAGAAATCCGCGGCTGCCGTTGCGATTCTCTGGGATCTTTAACATCAGTTTGTCACCAGGTGCGTTGAGGTGGAGGTGTTGCCCCGCTGGACCGGGACAGGGTGGTCATGCGGTTGTGTCCGTGTGTTTCCCATCTCACCGGAGGAAGAAGCCGTTCCAGGGATGGACCAGCGCCTGGCCGTGCCGCGGAGGGATGTGGTGCCTTGGCAGAGCCCCGGCATGTCCCAGGTGCCCGGCTGGGGCTGGGCGGAGGTGCGGGGAGGTGCCTTTGTTCACCCACCTGCATTTTTCAGGGCGACTCCTGGGCCTGGTGCCCGCACCCATCAGAACTGTTCTCCCCTGCGGCAGCAGCCAGCCAGGCAAAAAGTTATCCCTTGTCACTTATTCAATATATCGATCACTTAATATTTAAAAAATAGCTTTCATTCTTCCCTCAAAGATTTCTGAAGGCCTCAGTGACAAAGACTTATTTTATAATCGATAACTGTTAGCATCGTCTTAGGCCCATAATTCATGCTAAAACACTTGGCCCATCAGTCATGGGGTTACGACGTTTGTTGGTCAAACTGATAAAATATTGCCTGCTGCCTCTGCGGCCAGAGCAGGAGAGACGTGCCAGCACCCCGTCGCTCCCCGCCGGCCGGAGCCGGGCTCCCACCGTGCTGTGCAGCTCCCGCAGCTGCAGGGGTGGGTTCCCAAGGCTGCTGTGAAGCCCCGGGCTCACTTACGATGCCTTTGGCTGCTCTAGGGGCTTACAGGGACCCACAGATCCCATCCCCTCAAACACCTTCCAAGATGTTTGGTGGTGAACATGGTGAGTCTGAGTTGGGGTGCGCTGGTAACGTCGCAGCTCCTCAGCACCTGGTCAGGAAAGGACGTGGCAGCTCCACAGCAAACAGGTGACTCCCCATGGCCATGCACAGGGAATTTGGAAATTGCGTAGGCTTGGTAATACTCTTGCTTGGAAACATTTGACCGAGTTCATGCTTTGAAAAAAGCTGGCACAAAAGATGGGTGGAAGTCACGCGCAAGCCCAAAGCTCATGAGCTGCCTCCAAGGAGGACGCAGCATAACAGCCGTGAGCCCTGGGGTCCTGGGGACCACTGCCCGGGGCTCACAGCTTTCACACCAAGGTACATCACAGGGAACGTCTGCAACATTACAGCTGAATGAGTTTTTTAAAAATATTGGGTTTTTTTTAAAGAAAAGCCTTCCCATGTTACTTAGGGTCTGACATTTGCAAGTGCTTTGGCTGGATGAGCCCTGCAGGGGACAAGGTAGCGTCCTCTGTGACCCCTGTCCCTCCCTGGGGCCTGGGAGAGTGTCTGCAGGCAGGGAGGGTGGCGGGGGTGACAGCAGGGAGGGTGGCGGGGGTGACAGCAGGCAGCGCTGTCGTTGTTCCCTTTGGACCTGTGCCCGGGAACTTTAGCGGCGGAAACAAAACTGCCGCACCGAAAACACTGAAAAATAAATTCCGTGGGAGAGGACTGTAACAGGGATCTGGGACTTCACAGCTCGAAACGGAAGCAAGGTTCCCACAGCGGTGCGTGTGCCGTGTGTTGGTGTGTGTGGGATGCTCTCGTGCCGTGGTGCTGCCCCAGCCCTTCCCCTCCTCCTGCTCCACGGGTGCCACGCCAGGGTGTCCTCAGGGACACAGACACCCAGCTCTGGGTTGCCCTGTAGCCCCTCGCAGCTTTTGCTGAGGTCTCTGCGGTTCCCTCTGTGCCGGTGCAAGGGGAGGGAGTTTCGCTTTTCCCATCCTGTCCTTCAGTTCATCCCCCCTGCTGCCTGCAGTGCCTTCCCAGCCTATAAATACGGGAGCAGAGCTCTGCCGCCATGCTCCCCGCCGCCCGCCCGCAGGCTCACACGTCTCGGCAGCTCCATTCTCAGCACAAACCCTTTAAATCACACCTCGTCGGAAAGCGTGAGGGACTAGCAAACAACACAACTTATAGCAGCTCCCGGGCCATCTGGGAACCTGATTTAGATGTAACATTTTCTGCAGTCACCTGGAGGAGGCTTTGGATGAAATATTTCAGGGCTATTGATTTCTATATCCATCAGTCAATTCCCTTTATTCTTCCTTGTTACTTCCAAAGCCATCGGTGCCTAACAAACCTCCCGGGCTTCCCGCTGGCTGAACGCCGTTCCCTCGCGTGTGCTCAGCCTGTCCCGCTACCCACGGGAGGTGACGGAGCGCGCCTCGGTCTCTGCTCCCACAAACAACCTGTCAGGAGCCCAGCGCGGCCAGTGTGTCCAGCCTCGGAGTCACCTCTCCATCGTGGCTTTGGCCGGAGAGCTCCTCGGTGCCTGGTGCCGCTGCCCAGGGGGCTGAGCACTGCCCAGGCTGCGGTGACCAGCGGTGCTGGGCTGTGAGATGGATAACGGGGTGTGGGGCTGGATAACAGGGTCCTGCTCCTTGGGGTGTGAGATGGATAACGGGGTCCTGCTCCTCAGGGTGTGGGGCTGGATAACGGGGTCCTGCTGCAGGGCTGGGTAACAGGGTCCTGCTCCTCGGAGTGTGGGGCTGGATAACGGGGTCCAGCTCCTCAGGGTGTGGGGCTGGATAACAGGGTCCAGCTCTCCAGACTGTGAGATGGGCCACGGGCCAGGGGCAAGGACCCCTTCCTGGGCACCGCAACAGCAGAAGTTCTGATTAAATGAATCTGGCAGCTTGCTTCGAGTCCGGTGATCTTCATTTCACAGGGTGCATGGCGAAAGCATCTGCTCTTGGGAACTTCACGTTGTCTGAGACTCTCATCATTAGGAGGAGCAGGGCCAACGTGTCCGTCCCTCGTGGCTTTACCGGGTACAGACCGAGGCTGTGGTTCCAGTTCAGGTGTGTCGCTATGTGGGTGTCCGGAGAGCAGCTCGGGCAAGGGTGGTCCCCAGCGTGCCGGAGCCCCACGGTGCCATGGTGCTCACCCCGCCATGGGATGCCCAAGGCCATCAACCCTGTCGCTGTGTCCCCATCACAGCCAGTGTCCCCGCCACAGCACCACTCCAGCGACTGATGGGTTTGCCGGTGAGCAGGCAGCGTTCGCGGCCAGGAGCAGCAGTTTGTGCAGAGAGGGCTCGTGCCGTCACAGCCACCTCTGCGGTCCAGCATCTCCAATGTTTGGCACCGGCTGAGCCCAGAGCACCAGCTCCGTAGGATAAACAGAGCATCTGTGCCGCTGCTGGGGATAAAAGATTGTTGATGACCTTTCTGAGTGAAATCTTGGAGCGTGCGGAATAAATGTAGAAAAGGTCATAAGTGGAAACTTTTATTATGTGGTAAAGTCAAATGTCATTCCTAATCAGTTAGGAGACACCTGGGCCTGGGCTGCACGCCTGCCTGCCGCCGTCCTTCCCGGGAGCAAGGAGAGAGTCTGCCGGGTGCGCAAGTTTATTATTTTTATTATCATTTTGTATTATTTCCAGGCAATGTGAAGTGGCTGAAATCTCAGTCCCGGATAAAGTGAGATGGGGACGATGTGCCACTGCGGGACCCTGCCGGGTGAGGATGCCTTGGAGGGGCCGTGCAGGGGACCTGCGGAGAGGCTGGGTGACAATGTGTGTGTCAGGGAGCAGCCTGCCAGAGGGAGCTTTGTGACCTCGCCTCTGAAAAATGCAAGTGGCTGGAAATGTTCTGACAGTAGGAGTGGGAGATGATGCAAAGGGGAGAACGGCTGTGGACGGAGGTGGTAACTGCGGGTACCACAGGGCTTTCACGTCCGCTTTGGTGCTGCAAACAACTGTTCCAGCTGCAGGAAAAGCAGAAGGTAGACAAAGCGTTTGGTGTTCAAAGGCTCATCAGCCGAGGTGTCGGTGAGAGGAATCCTCAGCGAGCTCCTCCCTCACCTGGTCTTCTCCTGGCTGCATTTCACCAGCGTTTCTAAGAACGGGAGTTTACTTGGTGTGGATGTTTTAAGAAAGAGTGTAATTGAAATTCTCTTCCCACTGCCGGGGAAGATGACTCATACATCACTCTGTTATTTTCTGTATAATAAACAAGATGGAAAGCTGGGCTTGGAGGAGCTGGACTTAACAAACAGCCGAAGCTCTTTGCATTCAAACAGAAATGACATCAACATTTAAATCCCAAACAACCCCGCTCAGAATACATTTGCAGTCAGCGTAAAGGGCCCAGACAGCCGGGAGCAATGGTGCAAATGCGTGTTTGCATTTATCTTTTGCAATAAATATTTCCAGTTGTGTACATGAAAAATTACATAATTTTCTGGGTTTCAACATCGTGGGTCTTGCAGCACATTCACCAGCAGTCTGCAGGGTTTGGGAATCACGGTCTCGGGAACCAGGGAGCACTTTGCAGCCGCAGCCCTTTCGGCAGGAGCCCGGCAGTGCCCAGTCCCGGCTGAGCCCGGACAGGGCGGTGGGGTGACAAAGTGGCTGCAGTGGCACAGCCCCGGGGCCCAGGGTGGGCACAGGGGTGAGGAACTGGGGACCTGCTCTCTGTGTCCCCCGCGTCCCCGGTGCTGGCAGCTTGCTGACAGAGGAGCGGTGCCAGCGCTGAGCAGGTGGTGCCGGCTGTTCTCATTCTCCCTGTGCGACTGTGTGATGGGGAAAGGCAACGATGGGCTCGTCCCCCGTGTCTGATGGAGACGTAGGGGGGTCGGACACATCCCCACCGATGGCCGGTCCCCAGGAGCGAGGGCAGCTGCCTGCTCGCCTGCAGCCGGCTCCAGCTTCAGCTTCCCCAGAGCTTCCCGCTGCTGCACGCTTGGAAGAAGTTTTAAAACATCCCTAAAGGCCAGAACCAGCCTCCCAGCCACCCAGCTCTGCTCCCACCACGTCCCGGGACCAGGCTCCTGTCCCTCAAGGAACCGTCCCCAGCAGCCTGGCCCGTGCTGGCAGCAGCGGCTCAGCTCGGTGGGACCCGGCAGCCCCGGAGCTGCTGCTGCCGTGGAGGAGGAGGAGGGAGAAACCACAGAAAACAAATTGTTTTCCTCTTGCATTTCTCCCTTTTTCTAAAAGCCCCAGCGCAGTAATCTGAGCGGCATTGTTTAGCCAATTACTAATTTACTAGGAATTAACTTTAATGCATTAATAAATGTTGTCATTTTCCTGACAAATTATCATAATAACGCATTCTAATGGGCTGCAGGAGTCAGGAGAATAGTGGGAAATAAATATATTTTAGTATTACTTATTCACTACATCTGTACCTAATTATATTTGCGGAATAATTTCATTGCCACTGCTTCCCTGGACTGCGTTCATGTCGGCAGCGTGGGGGTGATAAATCCCTGGCAGGCGGAGCAGCCCCCCGCCGCGGTGATTACAGCCCTTCATCACCGCGGGGGACGCCCGGGGTGACACTGTCCGGCCGGGCCTGCCGCCAGCTCCCCTGATTTACTCACCTCCACGCAGGAGAAACTAATCCAGGAGACGGATTGCTGGAGGGACCCTCCGTGCGGAACATGAATCATTCTTTAATCACAGCCTACCCTGGGCTAAAGAGTGCGTCTCCAAGGTACCGGCGATGGGGGGGGGGGCTCCAGCCCAGCCTGGGGGACCTGGGAAGCAGCGATAGGTTGGGGGACCCTTCTGCAGCCCCCCAGCATCACCCCGGAGCTGCAGGGTCCCTGCACAGAGGAGGGTGGGGTGGTGGGGGGGCTGGCACATGGGGCTGGCTGCTGCAGAGGGGCTGGTGAGGGGCTCGTGTGATGGGCTTGGAGCAGAAACTGTGAAACGCTGGGTCTGGCCAGCCTGGGGGCTTCTGCTGCCCTTCACGGGTGGTGTGACACCCCGCGGGGCAAGGACGGGGACCTGGACAGGGACAGGGACAGACCAGCAGCGCTGCAGGCAGGGCACTGGCATGGAGAGCCTGGGGCACTGGTGATGGAGCGGCTCACGGATGCGGGAGGGGAGGACAGCAGGACAGGAGGATGGGAGGACAGGAGGATGGGAGGACAGGAGGACAGCCCTGCACACACTCTCGCAAAGGTCAGCGCTTCCTCTCACCGTGGCACGGCTCCATCCTGCCACTTTGTGTGGGCTCTGAAGGGTCCTGGACAGCAGCAACGAGCCGCAATTATGCGAGACCTTTCGATCACAACAGATTTATTCAAAACTCGTGCATAAATATTAACGTCCCCAAAGATTCTGAACAACTATTTGGCATAAGCAGAGCAAATATTTAAATCAAACCTGACTGCTGTGCATTGCAAACAGATGGGGCAGTTCTGCGCACACTGGCACCTCTGGCAGCGCCTGTCTGTGCACTGGCATTTCTGCGAGCCCCACGGGCTGCCGCGATGTGTGCGGCACGTGAGCCTGTGCCCACGGACGCCCTCCTCTCCCCTCCTCTCCCCTCCTCTCCCCTCCTTTCCCCTCCTCTCCCCTCCTTTCCCCTCCTCTCCCCTCCTTTCCCCTCCTCTCCCCTCCTCTCCCCTCCTCTCCCCTGCTCTCAAGGTGATTGTTGCAGCCACACCGGCAGCTCCCAGCCATGTCCCAGGCTGGGGGACCGTGCACCCCCCCCCCGCCATCCCTCTCCTGCACTGGGGGGGCTCAAAGCATCACGCTGGCAGCACGGTCCTGCAGCTCCCAGTGACCAGGCGGGTTGGCAGTAACTGGCCACCAGTTTCAGCCCCTTTGCCCCATTCTCAGCCCCTCTCCGAGGGCAGCACGCCGGGCACACAATGCCTGATGTATCTGCGGTGATGAACAAAGATGAACGTGCTGTTATCAGACAGCGTGAGAGGTCACGAAATTATAACCGGCTCCTCTGAGCATTGCTGGAGCATGGCCACTTTAGGCAAATTGCTGTTTTTCCTGGTTAATGGCATTTCAGCTGCTCTCCAGGGAGCTGCCCGAGGGCTGGCGGGGGGCTGTCCCCCTCCTGCTGGCGAAGGGCACAAGCCGGTGGAGCCAGGAGCTGGGCAGGGAGCTGGCAGCCGGGGGCTGATCTAAACCCTCCCACTGCTGCTCCCACTGCTGCTCCCGCTGCTGCTCCTGCTGCGACTCTGCAGACCCGACAGCAAGGACAACGGTTCATCCCCCGGTGCGGCTGCCTGCGGTCTGTCCTCGCGGAGGAGAGAAGCTCTTTGCTGGAGGAGCTGCAGCGCGTGGCGGGTCCTGCCCGCTCTGTGGTCAGGCCGTGCACTAATGACACGATCGATGGCCATTGACTGTCCGAGGCCATGCCAGCAGGATGCGATCAGCCCCGGTGGCAATTGCACGGAGAGCCCGTGCCTCCGGCAGAGCGAGGCAGAGATAACGGCATCCCGCTCAGCGCCGATGCAATAACTGTTCGGTCTGTGCCGCTGCTGCACGGCGCCCGGTGAGCGGTGCTGTGCTCCATCCCAGCCCACGGTCCCGGCAAGGCGAAGGGGTAAAGGAGGTTCCTGCTCTGCCGGTGTCCCAGGGGAGCTGCTGTCTGCAGAAGAGGCGGGAGGCATTCAGGAGTCACTGAAAGGAAATTTTTCTGCCTGGAAGCGTGTGGGGACTCCCTGCCTGGACACAGGATGCTCTGATGGGACTGGGCAGTGTTTGTCTCTCACCCTCAGCTGTACGAGGGGGGAGGTTGTGGGCAGACCCCAGGGATGGGTTTGGGCAGCCCCCAGCTCCGGGGCCCGACCCCGGTTCTGTCCCAGCAACAGCCAGATCCTGCACTAGGGAAGGGGGGAAGCAGTGCATCGCAATGATTTCCTGGAGAAATGGGCTTGTTTGAGGCTGCAGATGTTGGCACCAGTCTGTCTGAAATAAAAATAATTGCAGACCATTAAAATAAAGCGATCTCTTCAGATGAGAAACAATTATGCTTTTCAAAGCAAGTGCACATGTCTTTACACCTAGTAATTATCAATTACAGAAGATACCTGCTCTGGTATCTCAACAGCATCTCCAGTTATCTTTTCAGGGCTAATTGCAATGGATTTAATTCTGAACTCGGACACTAATGATTTTGACCTTTATGCTTATTCCTGAGGTGTGATAACACTTGAAAGGCCGCGAAAAACGGACGTTCCTGCCGTTTGCACTGCGCCTCTCGCCGCGGAGAACCCCCCTCCTGCCCGCTCCCGACATCTCTGCAGCGTTCCCCAGTCTCCTCATCTCGTTTAAATGTCCAGCGGGTGGATTCGGGGGCATTTGGTGGGGGTGCAGACCCCAGTGGAAGATGAGCAGAGCAGCATTCCCCCCGGCAGCGGCGCGGCAGCTGGGGGCTCGCGGAGGCGGAGGTGGAGGTGGGGTCCCCGGGAGCAAACCGTCACCTGCTCCCCACGTTCGATACACACGTGTCCTGGCTGAACCTGCTTCTTAAAGGCCCTGATTTCTCCTTGGCTTTGAGGAAGGTGATTCCCTCCCTCCTAATTAAAGCCTCATTTCCACGTGGAGCCTTTGAGTTGGCTGTGTTCTCTGCCGGTGCTGTCCCTCGGTGGCTCTGCGGTAGTGATGGCGATGGTGCTGGTGCCGGGCTGTGCCGGTGCTGGTCATGGTGCTGCGCTGTGCTGGTGCTGGTGATGGTGATGGTGCTGGGCTGTGCCAGTGATGGTGCTGGTGCTGGTGCTGGTGATGGTGCCGGGCTGTGCCCGTGATGGTGCTGGTGCTGGTGCCGGTGATGGTGCTGGGCTGTACTGGTGCTGGTGATGGTGCCGGGCTGTGNTGATGGTGCTGGGCTGTGCCGGTGCTGGTGATGGTGCTGGGCTGTGCTGGTGCTCGTGCCGGGCTGTGCCGGTGCTGGTGATGGTGCCGGGCTGTGCCAGTGCTGGTGATGGTGCTGGGCTGTGCAGGTGCTGGTGATGGTGCCGGGCTGTGCCGGTGCTGGTGATGGTGCCGGGCTGTGCCGGTGCTGGTGATGGTGCTGGGCAGCACACACCCCAACTCAGCCGCACTCACCTGGGCACCAGCACCTCTGCAGACGGGTCCTGAGCGAGGCTGAGCAGCTGTGGGCGCAGTGGAACCACACAGCAGATGAATGTCAGGAGCAAGTGTGCAAGAAGCCCCCGCGGAGGGTGGATTTCCATCGCTCCCGTAACGCTGCCGTTAGCATCGAGTGTTTTCATGACAGAGGAGCGTGGAAGTTCTTTAACCTCCAATACAAACCATCCTTACTGCCTGCAGATGGTGAAAAGCTGTTCACACTGGGGCGGGCGCTCAGCCCTGCGTCGGAGCTGGCGCGTGCCCCTTCCCCTCTCCCGCTCCGCATTACGTTGGTGAGTTTTAATATTTAATTGGTGTTTTTTGCTATTTTTGTCTCCTGGCACTTAGCCGCGGTTGCGAGCTGGAGGGGTGGCGGGGAGGCTGTGTATTAGTTCATCAGGTTTCTATAATTTATTTGTTACGGATGCTGCATCTCGCCTTTCCCAGAACCCTGCGCTGCCTCCGGTGCCGTTATTTACGGGCTTCTCTTCTCCCCCCCCTTACACCCTGGGCTCTGGCAGCCCCACTGAGGGAGCTGCCTTGGGGTGCTGGGACCCCACACACCTCCTGGCCAGCCCGGGGGACACCCAGAGGCAGACCCCGGGGGACACCCAGGAGCACGGGTGGCACCAGCACCGCAGGTGTCTCCAGGTGACAGCTCAGTGCCCAGGGGATGGATGCCCGTGGCTGGTGATGCCCCCGTTTTGGCCAGCTGCCCCTGAAGCCTGACCACTGGGCTGGCTTGCTGCTGCACCGGGGGGCTTGTGCTGTGGCGGGGGGCTCGTGCTGTGACAGGGGGCTCGTGCCGTGGCCAGGGGCTGAGCCAGGCGCAGAGGGCGGTGCGGGGGCCGCGGGCCGTGACTCACTGCACTCCCCCCATGGCTCGAGCCCACCCCGGAGCTCAGCTCCTTGCACCGGGCGGGTATTGTGCCTCTGTTGTCTAGGCAAAGGTTTCCATGACACTAAATAAAGGGAAATGCGATTTTTCACAGCTGGATTCTGTCTTAGATGCAGGTGAGGGACAAGAAATGCACGTCCAGCAGAGAGGTGTAGGTAGCAAATTATAAGGGTTGTGATCCGCGATGGCAACAAGCAGAAAAATACCAATTTTTAGCAGTTGTTCAGCCAGCTCCCAACCAGAGGTTTGCTTCCAAAGCTGCCTCTTCTTTTTAGTCTTGAGTGATTGTCTGATGCCACGAGGAAGGAGGGTGTTCAAGTGATGTCACACCATCAATGAGGAACTGGAGGGGACGCACATCGGTGCCGGAGCAACCTGGATGCAGGCAGCAGCCCCTGGCCGCGTGCCGGTGGTGGGCAGACCCACCCTGGGCTCCAGCTGAACTGGGCTTGAGCTAAACTGAGCCCGTCCGTCACCCTCCAGCAGCCAGGTGGTCTCCAGGCAGCGGCGAGGAGGTGGCAGGCGCTGGGTGTCCCCTGGCACCCCGGCGTCCGCTGCCCACCCGCTGCCCACCTGCAGTACGCAGGCGATGGTTCTACAAATTAACCGTGAAATTGGGATGCTGACAGGAGCTTTGAAATCAGGAATTTGGGGGGGAGTTTGTAAAATGTTTAAAAGGCAGAAGCAGCACAAAGCCTCGATTTTAATTACTGCGGTTTTAATCAGCGGAATAGTTTTTTCTACCCTGAATGGTAAAGTAATTGGAAATGTGAATGGGGTGTGATGATTGTGTAAATTACAAAACCAGAAACAAGAGCAACCCAGCCCAAAACAGGCTCCTTGCTGGGGGGGGCAGGGAGTGCTTTGGGCATGGGGAGGGGGCCAGGGGGGACTGCTGTGAGGGGTCAGCGTGCGCTGGTGGCCGTGTGCCAGGGTGAGGAGTGGGCGGGGAGCTCACACCCCGCTTTGGGGAGCTCTGCCAGTATACCTCCTGGTATGGGCAGCTCCTGCCCGCTGCCGTCCCGGGGGGCTGGTGGGACGGGCACCTGTCCAGCAGATGGGGACCCGGCGGGTGGTGGCAGAGCTGCGGGACGCTGCGCCTCGATGCTCACCATGGGACCTGCACTGTGGGGACCCTCGGTGGGGACCGGCTGGGCAAGGGTGGGTCACATCCCCCCGAAACAGGCAGATTGCCTCCCTCCGGGTGCTCATCCTCCTGCCGGGGTGAGCAATGGGAAACTCATTTGGTAGCGAGGAAGGGATGTACCTGCTCTCAGTCGAGTTTAGGTAATTGGAAGTAAATAACTTCTTTCATCCTTAAATTGGGTGACTTCGTACATTCAGTAAATGGAAGAAACAAAATCCCGATTTTCGTTCGCGTTCCACGCACGTAGTAAAAATGAACCTTCGTCTGCAGCAATTCTGAGCTAATGAAAAACGAATGAGGTTTTAAATCACCCCAAAACGCGGAGCTCTGCTGCCACAGTCGCACGCCGCTGCCGTAGGACAGCCTCTATTTCCAAGGCTCCTCACAGAATCCTGAATAATTTTATTAGATTTTGAGCAAGGCTGTTGCCAAAACATTCATTGCTGCACCCAGCGAACGCCAGGGAGAAAAAGGGGTGTCGGAGGGGCTGGTGTCATGGGCAGTCACTGCTTTCCTTTCTCTTTCCGAAGTTTCAAGGGGCCAAGGATTATTTTGCGGTGTCTGTACATCGCTCACAGCCCTGCCCCATCCTCGGAGGGGTCCCTCTTGCCTTTAAATCACGTCTGAACACGACATCGTTCCCCCATGCGCCTGGTGACTTCCATGTATTTGATCAGTTCAGATTCCATAAAAATGTAAATAATCAAAGCCCTTCTGCTGTTATTTACACCTCCCCACTCCGGGCTGTAATTTATGTATTAATTCCAGCTGCAAGTTTCTGAAGGGAGGGAAGAGGAAGATGGATAATGGGATGTGCGGCTGCCACCGACTGCCGCTGCTGCCAGTGTCTCCTCCTCTGCAGACACACAAAATCCCCGCAGAGCCCGTGACCGGCTCCCGGGGGATGGGGGGGCCAGTCCCTGCCCGGGACCCTCTGGGGGGGTGGCTGCAGCTGGGGGGGTCCCGCAGCCTGGGGATGCCCTGCACGGTTTGGGGCCATGCCCGCCAGCCTCCAGCCATGGCCAGGAGATGGAGGGACACAGGGAGCTTTGCCCTGGGTTAAACCCCCCCACAGCCCCGAGCAGGAGGCAGGACAGGGCTCTGCCCCGGCCCCACAGCCCCCAGCCCTGCAGCCCCTAGCCCCGCTGCCCCAGCCCGCAGGAGGTGCCCGGCCGAGGCCAGGGGCTGCAGGTGGGATGCTGGGGGCTGGCAGAGCCGGTGAGGTGATCCCTGCACAGGGTCCAGGAGCTCCTGCCCTTGCAGAGATGCTTTTCCGTCACCTGCCCCGAGCCGCCCTCACCTCCCGCACACCATGCACGTCCCACCCTCCTTTGGGTGCTATCGGCACAGCCGTAACCGGGTCCTGCGGGGAGAGGAGGGGCTGGCGGGGGTGTAAGGACCAGTTCCCCACGGAAGGGGAGATGAGGAACGCGGGGCGGTGCGGTGCCGTGCCGGCAGCATGATGCACAAGCTGTGCTGAGGCCGGGCAAACTCATCCCACCTGGGGCTGTCTGGGGTGCTGGTGTCACAGCCCCTGTGCCACGGCTCAGCTCTGTTCTGCCCAGGAGCAGACGTGCCCTGAGGGACCGGAGCAGAGGGATGGCAGAGGCGGCCACCATGGGACCCCAGCCCTCCTGTGCCCCCGGAGTGGGACCAGCACCGGCTGCTGGCTCTGCCCAGCCACGCCGGATGGGGAGATGGAGACTGGCCGGGCCAGCAGCACCTCCACCCCTGCTGTTAGCTATCTGCTCAGCATCCTATCTGATCCAGACACGCATTATATGCATTTCTCTGGGAATAAGCTCCTGCTCGACACAGGCTGTGATTGCTTTTTTAAAACCGTGTGGGGAGGATCAGCTCCCTCATCCACTGATAAGGTATCAGGTGACAGAGGGATCAGCATCCACCACATAAATCTGCAACTAATCCTTCGGAATCAATATTTTTCATTAAGAACCTGTGAGAGTTGGGCCATTATAGGGAAAAATCTGTTTAGGTTGACACCTTGATGAAGTTATTCAGTTCAGGGGCTTAAGTCATTGAAAGGTAATAAAGAGCAAAGAGCACAGAAAGATCGAGGTGCCGGTTAGGAGAGCTGGCGACGGGAATAGGGGCTTTATTGCACAGAGAAATTACCATACTGATTTATTGGGGAATTACGAGAACGTTAAAAGGCTGGCAGCGCTGCCCAGGTGTCCTCCCCTTCAGCCGAGGGCTGTCCCCTCCCGTGTGCTGCAGGTCCCCTTTGTCCTCCCACGGTGTTGGTGCCAGCCGAGACACAGCTCGGCACCCACGCTTAGTCCCTGGATAAACCGTCAGAAGGAGTGTGTGCGAGCATGGACGCGGCCGGGAGGGAGGACGGGATGCTGCCGGCTCCTCCGTACGTGGCACTGCACAGCGCAGGCGAGCTGGGTGCCGCGGGCTGCTGCCGCTCTGCCCGTCCCCGGCTTTAATAATTGGAGAAGTCAAACTTACCCTGAAGTTTTCTTTATAGGTTAACCAAGGTTAATTGTGCGAGCTGCAAATGAAAATGTCTGGCCCGTAAATCCCCAAACCTCATTAAAGAGGATTAGGTGATATGAGTACTTTGTAAATCCTAAAATTTCACGCAAACCTCTCATAAACAATAACACGAGACCCCTGACACGCTCTGTCTCTGCTAATCCTGGTGCTCGCTCCGGGAGTGGGGAGGAAACGAGCATCCACCTCCCTGCAGCTCCAGAGGTGACACCGAGGGTCTGCTGCCAGCAGTGGTGACACGGGGGGTCCACTGCCTGCACCCCCGGAGCCGGGCAGCCGGTGCCCGCATCCTGCCCGCCCCTGGCACAGCACCCCGGGGCCCAGCTCACCCAGGCAGGGCGGGTGCTGGGAGAATCCAGGGACGGTGCCAGCCCTGCCCCAGCACCGTGTGCCCCGCTCCGCAGCTCTCCGGTGAATCGCAATCCCTCCGATCCGGGTAATGCCGGGGAAATTCTGCACTAACTGCCTCGGCTCTGAGCCACGGCTGATGGGCTTTGTTCCAGGAAGATTTTGGTTTGCAGCTCCTTCAGCAATTGCTTGTTCCCGTCCTTGCTGACTATCCTGAACCAACACTGAATAAAGCGGAGAAGGGGTGATACAGAGAGTAGCGCCCAGGGCGAGAGCAGCACCCAAGGGAGAGCATCACCCAGGGGCAGCTCTCCGGGAGCAGCCTGGCTTTGCCGGCAGGACATCGCCAGGGCCCTGCAGGGATGCTGCTCCTCTGCTGTGCAGAAAAGATGTAAACAACCCAAATCTTAAGGAGCAATTAAGAGCTAATCAAAGGGAAATCTGTCAGATAAGGATTGTGGCGTAGTTTTGTACTTGGCTTTGTATCTGTTTGTGGAACAAAACATATTGTCAGCAAGATTTGTAGCCCTGAGATTTGCATTGTGGTTCCTGGATCTAATTCAGTTCAGGATTGATGGGCTGGAGGGATGGGATTCTTGTGTTAACAACAACCTTTATCTGAGTCTTAAGCTAACTGCTACCTGCTCTGTAAACTGCGTGTGCTCGGCATATCTCCTGAATTGATAACCCTGCTGAGAGCTGCTGGCGGTTCCTCTTCTCTCTCCCCAGTGCTGCAGGGAGCCGTTGTCCCCATGTCCCCGGGTCTCAGGCGCGGGTGCTGGGTACAATGACCCGCTGAATCCTGCCCAGCCAAACACTGTGATTCCGCCCCAGCCTCCCCGCTCCACAGCCGGCCACCTGCCCTCCGGTCACGGCGATTAGCAGATCGCAGCATTCCCAGCTCAGAAGAGGTTTGAATCCCCGGAGTTTTGCTGAGCAAATGCTGCTCTCGGAGATGTGAATAGGAACTAATTGTTCCAAGTGTCTTTCGCATTCCTGATCTATTGATTAAACACCAGGAGCGGGAATCCCTCTAGAAACACTCTCTCGACTCACTCAGTCCACATCACTTCAGCTTCTTAGCTAAATCCCTCCCAAATCCTTGCAAAAATCTAATTGAGAGCTCATGCTGCTGGGCGGAGGGGCTGCAGCCTGACTCAGCCAGTAAATGGCGTGTGAATAAGAGGGAGCCTATTGTTGCCTAACGCGGTCCCATCAATAATAGATACCAGCAAACCTCCAAGGGAGCTAAAAATTTCTCCTTTAGGTATGAATTATGGATGCAGTTTAGTGTAATGTAGATGTATCTCAAAGGTTTTTCCCTGTTTATGTGCTAGTAAAAGCCGGCAATTTGCTTGTGTTCCACCTATAGGTTTTTTAAAATAAAGAAATTCTCTCTCCTGCAATAAATTCCAGCATTAATGAAGGCGAAGGCAAATTTTTAACGTGCATGTCAAGCACAGAACGAGCATGTCTGGGTGGGAGGCGTGCAGGGCTGCCAGCCCAGCACTGGTCCTCTGCAGACGAAGCCGTCGCAGCCCCGTGGTGCCCATCACCCCTCCCCAGGGCAGCAGGGAGGGTCCCTGGGCTCGGGGGTCTCTGCCCCGGGTGGATTTTGGCTGCAGCAGGCAGGGGAGTTGGACGATCCCAAAGGTGGTCCGAGGGGTGCCAGGGCCGAGGCACGGCTGCTTGCGCAGGGGAAGGGGCTGCGGTGGGGTCAGCGCCCGGTGCGGAGGCTCAGCCCCGCAAACACACGGTACCGGCGCCCATCACCCGTGGTGTCCATCCCTGCCCCGATGACCGGCTCGTGGCCAGAGGGATCTGCGGGAGACACTGGCAGAGCCCGTGAGCCTCCCCCGGGGTCAGGGGGCTAATGCTTTTTGTAATACCCTCTGATAATTAATACTCTACATCTCCAATGAAAGGTCATTACAACAAGATTTGCTGCAGCTACAGGAGCTCCTTCTCCAGCACGTAATGAACAGCAATCCCCAGGGTCAGCTCCTGTCAGAAAAAAATCCATAGCTGCAGATTCATGTCGGCGTTCCTACGGCTCCGACAGCCGCCGAGCGACCGCCGATGATGGACCCACGCCGGCAGCCATGAGCCCCGTCCGTGCGGTGATGGGGGGACCCAGGGGTGCACCGGAGCCCTGGCACTTGATCCTGGGGACCCCGGGCAGGGGAAGGGCCTGACAGCTCTCCGCTGGGGAGGAAGCCGAGGGAACAGCGCTGCTTCCCCAGCAGGGACCAGGACCACTGGGGACATTCCCGGGTTTCCGAAGGCATTGGCCCAAAACACAGTTTCTACGCAAAACTCTTGTTGTTTAATATGAGTGATAAAGAGGCTCTTTAAGCAAATCTTTCGCAGACATAATGTTTCAATTTGCAAGTTTAATTTTTTTCTGTTTCTTTTTTTCAGAGAGGCGTTGACATATCTGAATTTATTTTTTAAAGAAAGAACAGACTTTTATAGACCTTCTGCAAAACCCTGTAAAAATATAATCTCTTCTTGTGCCAGACAACTGGTGCCTGCTGACTCAATTGCCTTTCTGTATGACAGGGCTTGAAAAAAATGATTGCCATTGCCTAACTCTGAACAGATTGGAGCGAAGCGCAGGACTCATCAATCAGAGGTGCCACGTCGGGCATGCAGAACACAGCACCCCGGTGCCAGCATCATCGGGATGATTTTTTCCTAAATCTTCCCGTCAGCCGTCGTTTCTGAGCACCCCTGGCTGCAGCTGAGCAGCTCGAGCAGCAGCGTCGCGGGTGATACAGACACTGCGAGGGCTGCAAGGCAGACGCGGCGGCTTGTCGGGCAGAGCCATCGCTGGGACGCTTTTAATAAATATGTAAACCAGCGTTTAACAGCCCTGAAATAAACTGCTGAGCTGCGTGGTCCACGGAGCTCATCTCATCCGCAGCTCCCGATGGCGCAGCCGGTTGCACCCGTGTCGAAGCGTGTCCCACGCTGTGCACCTGCAGACGTGTCCCCGTGTCCCCCTCCTGCGGCTCTGCCTGTCCCCAGGCTCCATGTCTGTGGTCAGGGGGCTCCTTTCCCCCAGATGGGGGGCACAGCCGGGCTCGTCCCCTTGCCAGGGGCTGTGCAGGGGCTGGTGCAGGCAGCAGGAGCAGGGGGGGGTCAATGCCGGCGCGGGAAGGGCCGGGGGGAGGTGGTGTGATGGGAGCGTTGTCAATTAATAAATTTTGGAGGTGACAGCCCAGCGTTGTGCTAAAGTGCAGGGCGGTATGTCTTGAAAGTTTTGTGGTCCACGTACCGAAGCAGGATTATCGACCCGAGCACGTCCGTGGCGCAGCGCTGGAGCCGATCGATGCCCGGGTTATTAACGAGCCGGACTGATACCCGGTGATTGCTGGTGAAGAAGTGGCCTTCACCGGGGCCAGAGGTCAGGCTGCTCTGCTGTGATGGATGCTTTGTGAAATTGCTGCACTTGGGTTGTTGGGGTTTCAGTCTGTGCTCCTGCAAGTTGCCTGTCCTTCGCCTTCTGCTCTTCCTCCCAGCTCTGCAGCGAGGGTCGGCATGGCCACGGAGCCCAGCCACGGTGCCCACCCGGGCTGCAGCTTGCACGGGGACAGTGGCAGCCCACGGGGACTGGGACCGGTGCTGGAGCAATGTCCCCGTCACTGCTGCTGCCTTGCTCTGAGCCCTGGAGATGCCAACTGCTCCGGTGCCACCGGTGCCAGGGCTGCTCGCCCTCCCCTCGGCTCCTGGGAGGGGGATGTGAGACCACCCACTCCATCTCTGTCACTCTCTGAGAGGGGGAAAAAATAATCCCTAGAAAGGCAACTTCCCCCCCATGTCCGAAATTCCAGCGCTGGCAGGGCTGGTGGTGGGCAGCGCGGGCCAGGCTGGGCTGGGGGGTCCCCACAGCGTCCTGTCCTGCGCAAGGGGCAGCCGGACCCCCGCCAGCCCCCAGCTCACAGCTCAGCCCCCCCAGCCCCTGGGCCAGCCCCGGTCCTCAGGGATGCTGCAGCAAGAGAGGACTTGAGTTCCAACAAGCTCGTCTGAGCTCTGGAGTATTTAACTCGCTAATTAAGCGCAGACCTCGCAAGCTGGGACTTACTGAACAGGGAGGTGCCAGGGGGATGTTTCTGAACACTGCTCTACAGCTGGAAATTAATTCCTCGAGATGTTGCATGGATTAAAAGGCAGAGCTGGGCAGGAGCGGGTAATTAGCAGCTCTGGGATCCCGCAGCTGCAGCCGACGGAGCAGCGGCTCCAGGGGTCCGGACCCGCCGGGAGCAGCCCTGCGATGGCCGGCGGGATGGGGGCTGCTGGAGCCGTGTGACGTCCCACAGTGCCCATGCAAAACAAATGCACGAGAACAGCACCAGGTGAACATGTAGCCCCCCCCCATCCCAGATCCCCGCTCACGGGGGGCTGCACCCCCTGACACCGAGGGCAGGGACCCCCAGGCTGGCAGGGGTGGTGGGAGCAGGAGGGGGACGGTCCCCTCCCTCCAGGAGCGAGGCACACAGGTGAGGCTAGTGGCAGCCCACCAGAGCTGGGTGAGACCCCCCCCAGCCAAACGCCTCCCCTGCAGCCCCCGCCGGGTGACACTGAGGGGTTCTGAAGGGAAGTGTCAGCGCAGATGAGACTCTCGGCGGAAACACTGGAGATGATTTGAGGTACAAATGCCACCTTTCATTACTGCTCTTGCTCCTTGTTTGGTTCCAGCTCCCCTGCGGTGTTTTCTCCTCTAACACACCGTCANAGGTGCCAGGGGTGCCATCACCCATCACCCGTCACTGCCCCGTGCTGGGCACTGACGGGGCCCTGGGCAGAGCAGCCCCCGCGCCCCCCACGTGGGCAGTGGGCACGCTCCAGCCAGAATTTTTCCCATCTGCATGTGACCCTCACTGATGCTCGCAGAGCTTTGGAAAGGCAAACAGTCACCTCGAGTGATGTCCTTCTCTCGTTACGCTGGAAACGCAGCCCCAGCCGTCCGGACCCTCCCGCTCCGCAGCACCCTCGTTACAGGCGCCAGGACAAGCTCCGGCTCCTCGGAGCAAAGGTGCTGGGTCCGTGCACACACCGGAGGGATCAGCGCTGTCACGGGTCCCTGTGCGTTCAACAAGCACCCACGGGAGCTGCGGCAGGGGATGCTCACCCCACTGCTGGGGGGGGGGACCAGGGGTCCCCAGGCATGGGACCAGACCCCTGTGCCACGAACAGCTGATGGTTCACCGTTCCCGAGACACCCAGCGCCAGCAGCAGCCAGCAGCACTGGGGTTTTCCTGGGAAAAGGGCTGAGTCTGCCCCAAATCCCCCCTGCGAGGAGCATGGGGTGCTCAGGGCTCCTGGGGGTCCCAGGGTCAACAGCCACTTGTCCGAGCATGCTCCAGGAAAAAGCTTTCCTGGGAATTTCTACACCAGGCAGCCGATCACGGCTGCGAACCTGCTCCATCTCTCTGCCTCTCATTTCCATATCTTTTCTTTCATCTTGCAGCAAAAATACCAACTCTGACAAGCCCCTTCCCCAGCCTGATTAAAGCGGGAATATCCAGAGGCGGCTCTGGATCACAGACCCACGTCAGGGGAAATCACCCACCAGCCCAGAGCTCAGCCAGACCCCCGCAGCCGCTGGGGGCCGGGGTCCCACAGTGCCAGGCAGCCCCAGCACCATGTCCCCACCCGCAGCATCCCCCCCACGGGCCGGGGTGGCTGCGCCGGAGCTGCGAGGACGTCCTTGCACACACGTGTGCGCACATGCGGCACCTGCTGCAGGAGGAGTTCACCGGTCCCCAGCGAGACAGGGTCACTGTGGTGTCCCCACTCCCCTCTGGCTCCTCCGCAGCGGTGACAGACGGCGGTGTCACCCCCCACTGCCAGCCCGCAGCCCCCCGCAGCTCTGCCAGTGGCTGGGGAGGTGCCATCAGGCACCCGCTAAGAATGAACAAAGCTGCGAGCCCAGCGAGGGGGGGCTGATAGGCAGAGGAGCCCCCAGCCCACGGAGCTGGAGGACGGGAGGAGGAAGAAGGGTGGTTCAGAGCCAGGGCTGGGGGATGCTCTGACACCCACGGGAAGTGCGGAGGCTGCTGAGCTGCTGCGTGATGAACGAGACACAGAGATTACAATAATTTTGTTAAAGAGTTCTTAGCCCTGCTCTGCTCTTCTGATTAATGGGATTTCGTGGGGAGTGCAGGGAAAGGTCATCCGACACGTGTTCAACATGATTCAGCTCTGCCAGGAATCGCTGCTCCTCAGCACCCGCAGATGTGCTTCCCCAGCAGCCGCACGGCACAGCGCAGACCCCCGAGCATCCTCCAGCTGCACCGGGCATCCCCAGCACTCCCGTAGGGAAACGGAAACGTTTGTACCCAGAGCTGCGGAACCAGGTGGCACAGCCACCGCCACCTTGTTCCCCTCCTTGGGAAGGGCCTCTGCTCTGCTCCCCTCCACCCCATCCTCAGACGTGCGAGCCGTGCCGCAGGGCAGTGCGGTGTCGGTGCGGCCGTGCCTCAGTGTCACCCGCAGATCCCGCTGTTCGGGTGGTGCCCCACACCCTCCGTCCCCTCCGTGGGGACCGGGGCACAGCCACGCTGCTGGGACAGGGACATCCCAGCCCTGCCCTTGCAGGGAGCCTGGGGACCAAACCGCACTGGGCAGCCAGGGAGAGAAATCCCGGCGCGGCTTGCAAACCCACACGTGCTCCGTGAGCAGGTGTCGGCGCCGGAGCATGTTCAGAGGCAGCGCCAAGGGCTGGAGAACATATTAATTACGGGTTGTTCTCCCGGGGGTGCCCACTTCTCTGCAGGAATCGATGTTTAGCCTGAAGCCAGTTAAATAAGCACAATAGCTCTTAAAAACAGCGCCTGCTGCCTGCCTGGGGGTTCCTCCTCTTCCAGGTGGGGAGGTTCCCGGCGGTGAGGATGCTGCAGCCCACGGGCACAGAGGCAGCTGGAGCTGTGTCCTGAGGCAGAGGCAGACCCACGTTATTCCCAGTTCAGCCCATCCTGCCCCCCGGCCATGCCCCGAGGGGTCCTGTCCCCATCCCAGGGGCTCAGCACCGGTGCGGCAACGCGAGGGCCCCCCTTCCCCACTCTGCCCCCCGCCCAGGTGTGCCGCAGCTTCCACTCTTGTCCCAATAATGAACCTTTTTGGTTGTTATATTATAATCTCCCCGGTGTAAATGGCTTGTCCAGCCGGCCCTGCAAATCACCGGCCATCATCGCAGTCAATGGGCTGTGTCAGCCCAATTTCACAGACAAACGCTCCTCTCCCTGGCCACGGCCACTGGCACGGGCGGCTCTGATTTACAAAGCCAATAAAAATAAATTCACTGGATTACTGAGAACCACGGACTTAGTACGGGAGATTAAAATCTCCAAATTTAGGGTGACTGGAAGCTGTTTAATACATGAGCGGTGGGAAACGGGTTATAGAAATGTCAGCCCAGCCAGGGTCAGTGCCACAGCGCGGTGATTTATTGGTGAGAAAAGGGCTAATTGATAAGTTGCCTTTAATGCGCTTTTCCTGCGGCCGGGTGATTTATATCCCGGTTTGTTTGTCATCTTTTACTTTTGGGGTCAACCAACATTTTTTACGGTAAGAAAAATCTCAGTGTCCTGTTCATTAAAGCAGCAAGGTCAGGCTGAAGGGTGGAATTTAGCTGGAAATAATCAGGGGGCTGTGACTAACTACGGCCTCTCGGAGCTACCCGCCGGTGACGCCAGCCTTCAGAGACACACAGTGACGGCCACGGGCCGCCCAGCCGCGTCTGTGAAAATCGCTGCTGAATAAACTGAGTGCTGGGCAGCAACGAGACAAAGCACCCGTGCTTCCTGCCCCTGCCTGGGGAGGGTCCCCAGGGCCCCCCTCTGTGCCCAGGGGGGTGACAGGGCACCCGGGGGCTGCAGGGACCCTCCAGCCTCTCCCTAGATCTTCGCACAATTTTCGCCCTTGAAGAGCATCCCGCTCTGCCCCTGCCCCACGTGCCGTTTGCAGGTTTTGTTCTCTGGGATGCTCAGCCCTGTGCTGTGGTCAGGGGGCTGCACCCCCCAGGGGCCTGGGCACGGCCAGCGAACAGCACTGGAGAGCCAGGGGAGAGCGCAGACCCCCGAAGCCGTTAGCAGGGACCCGAGATTCCAAATGAAAGGTTTGGGTAGATTTCAGACTTCTCTCTGCCTTCCTAAAGGTGTCAGCTGGAATTATTTTGGGCATTCACTTGCGTGGTCTAGTGCATCACTAGCTAAAACAGTTTTTTTAAATAATGGAATTTGCTGCTTAGCTCATGCATAAAAAATAGCAAGAACACGACCCAGTTGCATATTTTTTTTAGTAATAAATAGAGTCAAAAGTGTTTAGCTCAGCTCCTGGCGCAGTGAGAAGACCCTGGGGCTGGGGACGTGGGGCAGGGACCCCCGGGCAGGACAGCCCCTCATGGCGTGTGGTGACCAAGTCCTTGGGACAGTGCAGAGGTGACAGAGGGGCAGACCTGGGGGCTGCGGCACTGTGGCCCCATGCCACAGGAGGGACCCTTCCCCATGGGGACTACCCCAGCCCCACGGCTCCAGCGCTGGTCTGCCCGCTCCAGCTGCTCCGTCTCCAGGAAAGCCGCTCTCCTCCCGCAGAGATGCAGAGCATGAACCGTTTTACCTCCGCACCGTTAAATAACTGGTGCATGAAATATGTTTCTATAGGAACCCCCGCAGATGTCAGCCGAGCACAGCCCGGCACGGGCAGGAGGGGGGTCACCGGAGCTGGCCCACCGAAGAGCGGGATGTGGCAGGAGCGGCTCGGCCAGGGCCAGCTCTGACCGTCGGACCAAGCTCGGCCAGGACCCGCTGCTCCCCGCCTGCACCCCCTCCTGAGGGTGGGCACAGACCCAAGGGACCCCTTCACCGGCCCCCTGCTCCCCAGACACCACCTCCCACCCCAGCACTCCGGGAAACACCCTCCTGATGTATTTCTGACAATTAAAACGGTTTGCAGCAATTAACGTTACCTGTGACGAGCCTGGAGGTGGGCACAGGAGTTGGTCACAGCCCCAGAGTCACTGTCCCATGCCTGGCCCCACAGTCACTGTCCCATGCCTGGCCCCCACGGTCACTGTCCCGTGCCTGGCCCCACGGTCACTGTCCTGTGCCTGGCCCCACGGTCACTGTCCTGTGCCTGGCCCCACGGTCACTGTCCTGTGCCTGGCCCCACGGTCACTGTCCTGTGCCTGGCCCCACGGTCACTGTCCCGTTCCTGGCCCCCCGGAGCAGGGCTGGGGGTTGGGGAGGGTCCAGTAGGACCCCCCCACGGCACAGCCACCCACCCCTGTGCAGGAGCCTGGTGCAGGGCAGCAGCTCCAGCTCCGCATGGGACACAGGACAGGCTGACCCTGCCTGGCTCCCCTGCACGGGGGGTGCCCAGGGACCCCGGGTGGGGGGACGCCTGCCCCAGGAGCAGCACAGCCCTGGGCGCGGGGACAGAGCGGCTGCTCCCCCTGCACAGAGGCGGTTTGATGAGAAGTGGTTTTGTGATTGATGCTGTCGGACACACGCAGAAATCCCCACAGCCGGCAGTCACTCACCCGGCCCATTATGGGCTCTGACTGCTTTCTCTAATTAAAACTCTCCCTCCCTTTTTAATTTCTTTGCCCCCGAACTCCCTGTTCCGGATCATCTCCTGATGTGACACTAACCGCCTGTGACAGCCAGCGAGGGATGCCCCGTGCCCAGACCAGCCAGGGACCCAGCTGTGCAGCAGCCCAGACCGGTGCCGTGGGCTGGGGCATGCGGGGACCCCCCTGACACCCCTGCTTCTGCACAGGGTCCCTGCCCTGGCCAGATGTGCCCCTGAACAGCCAGATGTGCCCCTGCTTCTTCCCCAGCCTCGCAAAGGGCACGTCCCGCTCAGCCCCCGACCGTTCTCCAGCCGTGTCCGTGGTGACACGCGTCCCGCAGCCTGCTCCCTGTGAGTCCTGCCTGGATTTTTGGCAGGTGTCCCTCTGCAGTGACCTGCCCCAGGGACACCCTCACCTGCGCAGCACGGATTTGCTTTTCCCGCATGAAGGAGTCGGGTTTTCACAATCACATCCCAACAACTTCCCTCCCTCCCAATCCTGCTCTGCCCTGGGGCATGTCCCAGCCGCCCGCCTGCCTGGGGGCTGTTGGCCACAGAAACGTGTCATTATTTTATATAAACAAGTCACCAAGCTGGAATTTCACTGCAGCGGGTAAATACCGAGCCGGGCCCTCGCCAGCAATGTCTCTCTCGCTGTAATTAATATTGATTTTGTGCAGCTGAAATATAGCTACAAAATTTAATTTTGCTGCTAAGATTTCTGACATGGCTGTTCTTGGAGATTAATGTGGGATTTAATGAAGGATTTGGCCTCTCATCTGTGATGTTCCCTCATCCCGCCGTGTGCCGCCNCAATCCTGCTCTGCTCCGGGGACGTGTCCCAGCCACCCGCCTGCCTGGGGGCCGTTGGCCACAGGAACGTGTCGTTATTTTATATAAACAAGTCACCAAGCTGGAGTTTCACTGCAGCGGGTAAATACCGAGCCGGGCCCTCGCCAGCAATGTCTCTCTCGCTGTAATTAATATTGATTTTGTGCAGCTGAAATATAGCTACAAAATTTAATTTTGCTGCTAAGATTTCTGACATGGCTGTTCTTGGAGATTAATGTGGGATTTAATGAAGGATTTGGCCTCTCATCTGTGATGTTCCCTCATCCCGCCGTGTGCCGCCACCCCGCTGCCGGCTCCTCTGTCGCTCGGCTTACGGCTGGTGTCCCCATGGGCGGCGCGTGGCCCCGTGCCACCAGGACCGGACCGGACACACGGCTCCTGTTTCTCTGCACAGCTTTAGAGGAGAAATAGTGCCGGGGGCTTTGGGTGGGATGACGATGGAGTGCAGCCCCTGGGATGGCACCTGGCCACGGTGCCACGGCCACTGCCACCACCAGTCTGTGGTTCTGCGGGACAGCGGGGCCATGGGACAGTGGGACAGGGACAGCTCCTGTCCTTGTGCCGGGCACGGTGGCTCCCGAACTCACCCTCAGAACAGAGGAGGGGATTGTCCTTTGCTCCGGGCTGGGATCAGGGTCTCACCCCTTTAGTCCTGTGCCTGCACCCAGCAGGGTGAGGCCAGTGCGGTGCCCTGCGCCTGCTCCAGCAGCTGGCTATGGCATGGCATGGCACGGCACAGCATGGCACGGCATGGCACGGCATGGCACAGCATGGCATGGCACAGCATGGTACAGCATGGCATGGCACAGCATGGCACATCACAGCACGGCACGGCATGGCATGGCACAGCACGGTATGGCACGCACGGCACAGCTTTGCATGGCACAGCATGGCACAGTGTGGCACAGCATGGCACAGCACGGCATGGCACAGCATGGCACAGCATGGCACGGCACAGCATGGCACAGCATGGCACGGCATGGCATGGCTGGGCAGGATGTCAGAGTCCCCTGCCCCGCGGAAGAGCGGTGTGACAGGCTGACCCCTCATGCTTGGGGACACAACAAAAAGCACGCGGGGTGGCTCCTGTCCCTGCCAGCACCTCCAGGGGAGATGTCGGATGGAACAAGGACCATGTGGCCGGAGCAGATTTTTCGCTTATCAAATCAAGGAGCAGCTGGATTAGAGGATTAGAAACCAAATTAATTACTAATGACTTCCCTGGCCCCGGCGGGTCTGACACGCGTCTCCCAGGCAGCGGCAGTGCCCATGGCGCCGGGCGGCCAGGGAGGGGACCCTTCGTCAGTGGGACGAGTGTGCGGAGCCACAGGACAGGACCTGGCCCCCCTGGCCCCCTCCCGGGGCTCTGTGCCATGCTGGCAGTGCCCGCTGTCCCCAACGGCCCCCCAGCCCTTGCTGCTCCAGTTTCCCTGGAGGGTTTTACCTGAAGGGCAGCTCATAGCCCAGGGGTCTGCCCGGCCCCCCGCGCTCCCCATGTCACCAGCCTGACCCGCTCAGCTCTGCCCGGGGATGGGAGCAGGGGGCGAGCGGCTGGTCTCATTGGGGTGGTTAATTGACTGGGTGAAACCAGCGCCCACCAACAACCGCTCCTGTCCCCGTCAGCCCCGACAGCCGGGCTGGCTCCCATCTGCATCCTGACCTGGATATTGAATTGCGGCAGAGGATGGAAATATGTCAACGGGAAGAAAGTTTTCTTCTGCCTGCCAGAGCCCGTTGCTCACGTGTGCGAGTGCCAGGGCGGGGGACAGAAGGATGGAAGAAGGAAGGACGGAAGGACAGAAGGACAGAAGGATAGAAGGACAGAAGGATGGAAGGGTGGAAGGATGGAAGGACGGAAGGATGGAAGGATGGAAGGATGGAAGAACAGAAGGACAGGAGGATGCCATGGGGAAGGGCGAGCGGGGCAGTGGCTGGCCGTGTGTGCTGTCCCTCTGCCAGGCACCGTGTCCCCATGCCTCAGCCACCACTGGGACACCCTGCGTGCTGCACCCGTGCCACAGCTGGGAGCAGTGGGAGCTGCGGGACACACGGCACGGGGACAGCTCTGCAGGGACAGTGCTGGCTTACGGCCCCGTGCGAGGCTGGTGGCACCACTGCCCGCTCTGCTGTCCCCAAGGCCAGTGACACGGCACCGCAGGAGCACCCCTGCCGCTGGGCAGCTCCCGGCTCGTGTCCCTCGTTACACTGGGCTAATTGGTTTAAAAGAGATTGCTGGGTCACTAATTACAGAGCCTATTGAACGGCACATCTCAGCTTGGAGATACAATTAAAAGTTCACCCTAATTAATCAGGGGTAATTAACAGACCTTGCATTTCTCTGAGATTAATTAATCAAGGAATCCAGAGCAAATCGATGCGGGCAGGAGGGAGCGAGGGGGTATCGCGGGGGCAACCTGCCGCCTGACCCACTTTCCCGGGCTGGGAGCAGAGCCGGGGTCCCCATGGTGGCTCCTGTGTCCCTGGGGCTGTGCCACCCCTCTCACCCCCTGCCACAGCCGAGACCCTGCTCTGTCCCCTCCTCAGCACAACCACAGCAACGCCGGACCTGGCTCCTGCCATGGGTCTGGCCAGCGATGGCACCGCGGGGGTCTGGCCTGGGGGGTCCCGTGTCCAGCCCAGCGGGTCCAGCGCCACGTGGGGACAGTGGCTGGAGCACCGCGGTGTCCAGGGCTGCTGCAGCCGTGCCAATTGCCAGCGGTGGTTTGGCTGCACCGGCTCCATCTCCAGCTCCCCGGGGAGGAGTGGACTGAGATAATCCAGACACAGTGATAGATGGACATCGGCGCCTGGCGTATGGATCTGGCTCGGCGTTCATAATATTTTGTTGCTCAGGAAGCCCTTGTTTGCGGTGTGATCGAGGACCCCGTGCCAAATCACGGAAATTGATGTGCTCGTAGTGGGAAACTTAATCACCAGAGGGGAAATGCCCACCTCGTTTTTCTCATGAAAGAGGAACGCAGCGCTTTGATTTTTGGCTCCAGTATAAACAGGGTGTGATTAAATATTGTTTCCCCCCACTTTCGTGTCATTAATCAGGATACGGCTGCGAGCGCTGGGTGTGATGTGGGGACACTTGCTTTGATTCCTCGGGTTCTTAAACTGTTTTGTTCTCTTTTCAATCCCATTAAAAATAGGAGGCAGGGTGCTTCAAAGTGCTCCCGCTGGAGAGAGCTTCTGATGTCAGGGATGCGCGCGCTGGGAATCGTGCCTTCGGCAGCCGGCAGCAGCCCCGCGGCACCAGCGTGAATTGGGGCTGGGGGCTGTGCCCCACGGTGCACGCTCTGTCCGGCCGCTGCCTGCACACGCCGCACGCCCTGCCTGCAGTCACCACGATGGGGACCGCTTTGCTGCTCCGCTCCCACCCCTGCCCCTCGCACGGCTCGGGCACCCGTGGAAACGTACCAGAACCCGCTCTCAGATCTGTTAATTTTAGTGCAAAGCTGCCAGGGAAGCTTCTGCCGCTCTGCCTGCCTCAACCCCTCGCGTCTGGTATGGCCACCCTGTCCCTGCCCATCCTACCCCATCCCACCCCGTCCCTGTCCATCCCACCCCACCCCATCCCATCCGATCCCATCCCTGCCCTACGAGCCCACCAGCCAGATCCTAACGAGCATCCCCACGGAAGACCCTGTGGGGGTGGGTCTCCTCCAGCCCCCCGCAGCCGCAGGTGGGGATCGTGGAGGTGATTATTCGGGATGTTTAAATTGACATGGGGGAGGCTCTCCTCCCTCCCAGCAGCACAGGTCCTTCAGGAGCAGGTGGGTGCAGCCTGGCCCAGGGGGGCTGTCCCTATGGGCAGGGCATGGTGCTGGGGGATGCTCGAGCAGTCCCAGGGCCCCCAGCCCCTGGGGTGGCTTGTCCCAGGGCCCAGCATCCCCCAGGAGATGGGGCAGGGGGTGATGCTGGTGGGGGGGTGGCTGCAGGGACCCCTCCCGGGCTGGGGGCCACTGGCCCTGTGGCAATGGCTGTCCTGCAGCCTGAGCCCCCCCCAGCACACCCTGCCCCCTGGCTTCGTGTGGCTTTCCCACAGCTTTCAGCGTGATGGAGAGGGTCCCCCAGTGCAGTGAGGAAGAAGAGGGGAGGCCTTCCTCCAGCCGGTGACCCTGCCAGGGGACACAGCAGCGCTGGGAGTGAGTGTGGATTGCTCGCTCCTCTCTCTTCAGTGGGGATGGGGCTGCTTGCTTCCTATTTTCTGCTTTTATATAAGGCGGGGATGGGGTGATAAAGCTCCAGAAGAGCTGGGCTGAACATGAGGCAACACTGAAAACACGCTTTAAAAAAATATTACCAGCTTGTGTTTGAGTACAGATTCCTCATTTGCAGTTAAATATAATTGTGGAGGTCTGTGAGCCAAAGAGATATTTCTAGTTGTTGGAGAACGAGCTCCTGCCCCTGTGATCCCCCAGGAATGATAATGAGATTTAACCGAAGCGGCGGCTGCGGAGAGCCGGGGAGAGCGTCATGTGTGACGGTGGGGAGCGGAGGGTGGTCCCAGGGTCCCGCCTGCCACAGCCGACGGCATCGCCTCTGCACCGTACTGTCGGCACAGCGGCTCCCGGCGCAGGGTGCTGCCCAACCCGGCACGGCCGCCCGGAGCCCCCCGACACCGGGGGGGTGCCTCTGGCCGCTCTGCGGGTGGGAAGGATGCTCTGGGGGAGAGGCAGGATCCAGCTACAAGGGGCAGGGGCTCGGAGGGTGCTGGCGCACCCCTGCCCACCTCCAGTTATGGTCTTTGCAGCGTCAGTGACAGATACGTAAGGATTAAATTGCAGTAATCTCTGTAATCTACTCAGCGAGATTAAATCCTCCCCCCCGCCCCCAGGCTTTATCCCTTTCATTCCAGGACTCCCGAACAGTGATTACAGCTGGGGGAAGCCATTTAGCTCTTAAGCACTGCTCCATCCTGCTTAAAAATGCATTTCGGAATCAAATGAGAGTGTGCAGCACGGCCAGGGCTGGCTGCTCCGGCTGGGCGAGAGCCTCAGAATTAGGACCAAAGTAGCTTGAGTCATAGTCAAAATTAAATTTATTGTTTCTGGCCTTGTTCAGAATACAGTGCATTTACAACTGATTAACGAGGCTTAACAGGAGTTTGCCTCAATTCAAGGCAGCTCAGAAAGTCTCTGTTCCCCCCTGCTCTCTGACAGGCGCTTTTGGACTCTGCCCTCGGGGGATCCCCCACTTCCGAGCCAGGAGAGCTGCCAGCGGGCGCTGGGTTTGGTGGTGACGAGCCGAGGGGCTGCGGGAGCTGAGATCAGCCTCGGGAGCAGCGCTGGGGCCAGCGCAGCTGAACTGCTGTGAGCTGATGGGACCGAACATCACCTCCATCCTCATGTCACCTTGCCTGGGGCTCTCACTGGGACCCGGACGGTGGGAGGGCTGCACCAAGGAGGGGGGAGGGAGGGAGAACCAGGGAGTGCTGACGGCCCTGCAGGGATGCCAGAGCCCAGATCTGGCTCTGCTCTGTCCCTCGTTCCTCCGCTCCCCAGTCGCAAATCCCTGAAATGTCCCTTTTCCAGCTCCACATTTCCTGCCAGGACAGGGAGCACGGGAAGACACAGGAGCAGCAGACCCTGTGGCGGAGGCTTTGTGCAGCCGTTCAAGGACATTGCTGGGGCTGTGAGGCTGGAGCAGCTCGGCCCCAGCTGCCCTGTGGCACTGGAGATCCCCGTCCCAGTACACGTACTGCTCGGCCACCAGCTCCCAGCACAAAGAAAGGTGGCGGTTTGTCAGCCCAGAATCAAAAGGTTGTTAATGACACACATATTAGACACAGAAAACTGGATTAACAATGACACCTTGGCCCTGAGGGCTTTTTTTTGGCTCTGGAAATAAATTCTAACCTTGATTAGAAGGTTCTGCCTACAACCGGAAGACACCAAGGGCAGAATACCACCTTTAATCCTATTTGCTATTTCCAATATGCATTTTATTGCCCCTCTTTTCTCCTATAGATTTCATGTGCTTCTGGCACAGACTTTGTGTCTTTCTGTAATAATTCTGATCCCAACATTTCTGTAGCCTTTCTCATTTTGCCTGCCCCTCAAAAAGCAGTGCTGCGCTTGGGATGAGCCCTCAACCCGGGTCCTCCCTGGTGACCCGCTGAGCTGGGAGCCCCTGGGCAGCCGTTCTTGCTGCTGGCAGTTCATGGCCTCGGGGCGGGGGGGGGGAGTAAGGCAAAAGGGCTGAGGGACAAGGACAGGCTCCAAATCCCTTCCATGGTGTTGGTGTCACGAGTCCAGCCACAGCCCCCGTGTCCCCTGAGCTGGGTGCTGCTCCGGGCAGGGTGGGAATGGAGGAAGGAGCACAAGGGGCTTCCTGGGGCAAACCAGCATCCAGGACCTGTGACAAGCTGCCACTAGCTCGGGAGGGACAGGACTCTGCAAGGGGCCTCCAGGGTTAATGCTGGGTGAGGCAGCAGGGTCTGGAGCCACTTTGGTAAATCTCACCCCAGGAGGGAGATTGGAGAGCTTGGGAGAGATAGAGGAGGAAAGAAGGGAAAGATCACCTGGGGAAGTGAGCCAGGAGCCCAGGAGGGGTGAGGAGGAGAGGGGGGCACTGGTGCGACCCTGAAAAAGGGCTAATGGAGGTGGAGAAAAGGAAACAAAGGAGAGAAAGGTGTGGGGCTGGCAGCACATGCAACGCCAGCTCAGTTGCGGAATGGGTGATGGGAAGGCAGCAGGGCGGCAGGACCTTCTCCAGAGCTCCAGCAGCAGCACGGTACCTGCAGTTCCCCCCAGGGCCAGCTCCTGGGGTTGCAGTTAGCACAGGTGACAGGGCTGGGAATGTGCCAACAGCACCAGAAAGATGTTGTTTGTGTGGAGGGGTGTCAGCAGCAAACCTGCCATGGAGAAGACGTGCCCTGCACAGACACAAACACTGGAAGCAAAATTGTCAGTTTTACAAAACATTCCTCCCTTGCAAGCGGAGAAACCTGGAGGTGTCTGGGCATCCACACCAGCTTTATTTATCCAGACGCCTCTAATGCTTAAGCAATGTGTGTGCTGCCGAGCTGGATCACCACATGGAGGCAATAAAACGGCTAAAAATGGAAAAAGGAACTTTTCCACAGATTTGCTTTGGCAGTTTGTCATGGAGCGGAACTGATGCCCAGCCTCTCGGGTACCCCTGCTCCCATGCTCCTGCCACCGCAGCCCGGGATGGGCAGCATCCCCCAGCTGAGGACACCAGTGCCGTCCCCCTGCTCAGCACTGCATTGGCTCAGGTGGGGCGCACACGGCCCGGGGGAAGCACCAGACGTGGGTGGGTTTACACCAGCCAGGAACAGCTCCTCCAGGCTGACACTGCACACACGGCTCTGTCCCCCCACGCTGACCGCACAGAGGGGCTGCTGCCCAGCTCCAGCCCACCCAGGCAGAAGCTGCTGCGGTACAGAGCAGTGAACCTGGTACCAAACATCCCAAATGCAAAGCCCATGGGTCACTTTGGCACAGCAGGATGATGAGGTTGGCCCCATGCAGACTCAGCCCCTCTTCTCCAGTTCCAGAGCTCTCCTGAGCTAGGAGACTTCTTCCTTAAGAAACTATTTTTAAACTCCCAGAGAGGTCCAACGCCATTGCGCCTACACCAGCAGAGGTGAAGGCAGCTGCAGAGAGCACAGCTCTTCATCTGCCTTTTCCACCTTTCTTTGCATCTGCAGCGGGTGTTGCACAAGAGGAAACCTCCTCCCTGCCCTGGACTGGCTGCCAGGGAGCTTGCAGCATCCTTGTTTGTGTCGGGCTGGCACTTCTCGCCTGTCTCTCTCTATTATCATCCTTCTCCCCCAGTAACAAGACAAGTAGTTTTCTGCAGCTGAACAAGCTTTCTGTGCTGAGAAAGCAGGGACGACGGCTGTTAATATTTAAGCGGTGCTGCACACAGCCCTTTGGCTTCAGCATGAGCAGCCAAGCAGAAGCCCGGGATGTCAGGGTGTGAGCGGGGAGGAAGCGTGTCAGGCAGAGAGAGCCAGAGGGGTGGGGACGGAGCAACAACCTGCACCCAAACCCTGCAGCAGCCCCGGGGTTCTCCCCGGTCAGCATGCTTGTAGGACACCCCAAACCATACAGGCGAGGCAGAGCATCCCCAGCCCGGCAGAGAAATTTCATTCTTGCATCTTTATCAAGCTTTTCCTTCTCACTTACCGGCGGCACCAGAGCGGCCGATGGCTGCTCCTCCTGCCCTTGCCGGGGACGGGAACCGTCGCTCCGTGCGGGCAGCCCCTCCTGACTCCTGTCCCCTCCCTCGGGAGCGGCTGCCGGGCACCGCGGCCCTGGCCCCAGGAAGGAGCATCCCCGGGAACGGGCTGGGCACGGTGCCCGCTGCCCGCCGCGCCCGTGCAGCTCCGACCCCGGCTGCCGGCTCCCGCTCCGGTGGCCGCTCCCACCCGCTCCGGTGCCGGTTCGCGTTCCCGGCCCGGGGGATGCGCGGCAGCGGGAGGGGGGGCAGACGCGGTGACCCCGGCCCCGCACCGCCACTCTGTGCTGATGAGGACCCGCTGCGGGTTCAGAGCTGCCCGCAAAGCCGGGCAGGACCTCAGGTGCCTCCAGACCTGCCTCCGCCCCAGCGGCACAGCGGGGTTGGGGACCGGCCGGGGGGATGCTCGCACCGGGTCCGCGCCCGGGGACCGACCGGGGGGATGCTCGGGGGGGGAGCGATCCCGGCCCCAGCCCCGGTGGCAGCCCTATCCCGGGCGGGAGCGCTCGGCTCGGCGCGGCGGTACCGGCCCGGCCCGGGGGAGGCTGCGGGCGCGGGGCGCTGGCGGGGCTCCGGGAGGAGCTGACGTCAGGCGGCCCCTTAAATAGCGGCGCCGCCGCCTCGGCCCCGGCACTTCCCGCGGAGGCGGGAGCCGCAGCCGCCGTCCGAGCACCGCACGGAACCGAACCGAACCGAGCCGAACCGGGCCACCCGGGATG
>VZTO01007242.1:9264-23663 GCA_013400615.1 Syrrhaptes paradoxus
CCACTTGTCACTGGTCTCCACTTGGACATTGAGCCATTGACCACCACTCTTTGAGTGCGGCCGTCTAGCCAGTTCCTTATCCAGCGAGTGGTCCTTCCATCAAATCCATGTCCCTGCAACTTAGAGACAAGGATGTCATGTGGGACTGTGTCAAAAGCTTTGCACAAGTCCAGGTAGATAATTGACAGAAGCAGTATATTGGAGACGGGACTAGTTCTTTGTCATATTTTTTTGTCTTTATGGGATGAATCTAGAATTCTGAATTTGTACTGAAACACATTTTCCTTTCATAATTTTTGTGTGGAAGTGGGCTTTATAATTAAAAAGTTGTTAAGATTTAGAATTTAGGTAGGTAAGACACATTCACCTCATTCTTAGAGTTATTGTTTTAGATTACTATAGTATCATTAAAAAAGAATCTTACAATTCATGCATATAAGTTTCCTGTGATTTCAAAATTAACCTACAAGAAAACTAGTTTAAAAGCAAGAGGGAAACCTGAGTATTTCCCCTGACAACATTGCTTTCCAGGCTCTTTGATCTTTCAAACTCTACTTTTCAATGCAGGCCAAAGGAATTTTCCTTATTCATTATTCATATTTCTTATTCATAAAAATATCTTTTCACAGCGTGTTAATCAGTTACTCAAACATATTGAGAAAAAACCCAAACACTTACTAAGAGCTGGTGAATTAGCGCTTCTAAACTGTCCAGAAAGAAGCATTCTCAAATTTCAAGATTTTAAAAATGTGTCATATATCGTATGTGACTCTTTACCCATTGCACACTGGTACCAATTTATGTCTGTTCTAAAGTAAAAGTAATTGATTTAAGATGAGGTGTGAGTAGCAAAAAGAGAGAGTAGTAATGCATATTATTTTTCAAGGATGCTGTTATCTTATGTACTACAACTATTTCTTTCTTCTGTTGGAAAAAAGGCCAGATAAGACAGAGTTTCTTATATCCACTACAATGCTCTGTTATCATGGAAGATACAAGACACACAAATAATAATTACACCATAGACTATTGTGGCAGTAAGCTCCAAAATTAGTTATTTTTTCTTTTTATGACTTGATTTTAAGGTATAATATAGAACTATTAGTTCAATTTTCAGCTTATTGCTTAAAATAATAATTGGGAGATGTATTTGCAGCTCATTCAGCCACACACTTTTCCTCTCATTAAGACATTTTAAGTGTAAAAATGGAATTTTTTTTTAATGAATAACCACTTAGGAATGTAGGCTGTGAACTTTAAATAACTTTTTAATGCCCATTGAAGTGAAGCCAGATAATTATGTGAAAGTAATTTACATGAGTTTGATTTTGCCACTTCAACCTAAAGCCAGTGATAAAAGAACTGCCTGATTCCTTCTCACGTATATGAAAGCAGCTAGAACCAATGATCCAAGCAAATTAACGAAACTGCAAATTAAAATGGTTTTCTCCCACATAGAAATCTACATAAACCAAATGTTCCATATTCAATCATCACCTATTTTACCATGTAAGCACTCTTTAGATATCACACATCTAAAGGATAACCTTGGAACTCAAACAGCAAAAGGCTGAAAATTAGATATTTTTATTTCAGAACATTTTACCAAATAATAGGCATGCTCTTTACTTGTCTCTCCTAAAACTATAGAGATGAAGCACAATGAATGCATCCTAGTTACCAGGTTTTTGTTCAAACAAAAGTGCACCCCCTACTTCCACACCTGGAGGCCACTTTTCAAACTATCCATACGAGGGCTGGATACTTACATTGTGGGCACCAGAGCTACAGCAGGTTTTTGGGCAGATTTGGGCCCTGAGAGCCAAGACACCTCCAAAGCAGTGCCAATGTGAGGCAGGTACTTCCAGCTTTCCTGAATTTCAAAGTCTCTGGAAGCCGACTCTCTTACCTCACACAGCCAACTGATCTTATCTTGCCTTCATGAGCATCATTCCCTTCCAGCTCCTGCTGGGTTTCAGTTGTTATACTGAACCACTAGTTTGAGAATGAAAACTATGGTCTGGCTCATTCCTCTTGAAAGATTACCAGCTCCCACCTCTGTGGTAATTATGGGCTCCATATTCCAGGGAAAGCATCATAGAGTGTAAATTTTTCTCTCCCATTAGCACCAGACATCCCTGTTCACCAGGGAAGAATTTTGATGGCAAGTGCAGACTATGCAACAGGTACCAGTACTACCTGTACAGTATGGGAATAAGTCATCTCACTGGGCTGTTCTCAACTTAGTTGTAGGTTACATTTATGAATCGAAGTATCTCCTGTAATTTCTCATCACCTCGGTTTCCCTAAGGTAGGATTCATTAACATTTGAAAAGCCACCTGAGATCTTGAGATGGGAGGTAGTGCATAAGTGCAGATCAAAGAGAACTGTGCATCAGTCCTAGTAAAAAGGAGAACACTGCAGCTCAAGCTATAGCCTTAAGTACACCATTAGTGTAACCTCAGCAAAATTTATCTACATGAGTGGTGGTTGAAGGATGCCCAAGGACATGGCTAAGGTCTTGAGGATCTGACAGATGTCTTCAAAGTCTCCTCAGGTATCCTCTCACTTCAGTGGGAATTATCAGTGTTTATGACCTGGCAGGACTGGTTTGTAGACCTACAATTTGCTTGTAATTTCATACAACATCTGTTTAAAAAAACCATTAGCGCAAAAAGATCCCGGATACAGAAAGTATGAACCAGAAGACCTTTTATCTGTAAGAAACTAGTTGAAAGGAAGAGTGGATGATGAAACTACTTTTTTGAGATAGCTGGCAATTTATGGAATGAGATATACACTAATATGAAGAACATCACAAACATGCCTAAACTAAATACAGGTATAATAACTTAATCTTACTTGTACTTCTATGCAAACGGATATATAAGGAAATATTATTTTAAAAAATCACCAGATCATTCTGCTTTTCCATTACCCTTTTCAGGCATATAGCCCATTATTTCATCCCTTGCAAGGGAATAAAGTCCTTCTCTGACCTGAGCCTTAGCAAACTGTTATTTTTAGCTTTCCCACAGCAAATGACAAATTCTTTGTCCTGTGACATAAGCCATTGTTTGAAAGGAAGTCTAAACTGAGTGTGTCTCTGTTGTTCTCAAGTAATATCATTGGCCTGAAAACCTCAGGTATTTAAAGCTTCATGTCGTATCATTCTTCTTTAATGTTGCAACAAAATCACACATTCTTTATCCACAGACCAAACTTGTGAGAAATAGCAGTGATTAAATAACTTATTTATGTGGACACTAAGGCAAGATTCTGACTTAGTCTGGATGTATCCAACCATAAATAATTTTAATCTCGGCTTTGCCATCAAACACCTTTATTTCTGCATGCAGTAGAATTACCCTAATTATCTGGGGTTCTTTTTTTTTTTTTTCTTGGGCTAAACATTAAAAAGCTGCTTCAGAGCCCTAAGCGCCTCCTCAGCTCTAAATCAACAAACAGAAATGCTGCAGACTAGCCCTCAGAACTCACAGATGTTTTTGCACACAAATCTACCCACAATGAGCTTGGCTCTCCACCTGCCCCCACTCTGCATTTTGACTTCTGCATCTGCTTAGGCAATGTACACACCAGAGAGCATGCCTTGAGAATTGACAAAAGAGAGGTCATTCAGGTGGATATCATCTGAGAGCAGAAGGTCTGTCTGTAAATGAGAATGTTGTCATACTTCTGCACCTCAGATAATCCAGAATTGTTCATTAATATTTGTCACTGAGCGATGGACAGGGTGTAATTTTTGCAAAGTAAATCAGGGATTTTCCTTTTGTCATCATGGCTTTAAGGATGGGACAATTCCAGCAGTGCTAAGGGGAGCAACAAACGCTCAGATGACTTGGAGGCACTGTCTGAGCAGTTCAGTTTCTTTTGAAAGACGTCCAAGGTTCAAGGTCCCTATTCCATGCACTCTTTTCAGTTCACTAGAAATGTTGCTCCCCCTTCTTTTTCTCCTGCTTATATCAGCTGCAGGTCCATTAAGTCATCTGAATCTCCACTGAGAATACATGTCCTCCCTTTCCACTTCTTTCTTGTTAATCTTTGCTTCTCTCTCTCTCCTGGACACCTTTTCACCAGTGCTTGATTTCTTCTGTATTCTGCTTGCGTTAATGTTCATATTCTCTCCTGTTTGATTTAACATATTCATTTCCAGTTTCTAGCTAGAACTTGTACCCTCTTTCCCATCACCACAGCATTTCTTCTCCCACTGCCCCCAGGAAAAAGATTCAGTTCATGCATCTGCTGGTGTGTACTGCCTCTGTTCTCCGAGTTCTCCCACTGCTCTCCTGTCCAGACACTAGGGGCTGAGGCACTGATTGCTCTTTGACGGATACTTCAGGTGATCTAAAAGTCACAGATACGTATGTGAGCACAGCCCTGGCATCAGGACTGAATTTGTAGGCAGAATCTTATATACAACAGAATGAAATTTAAGTGCCCATGTCCAAAATTGTATTGGTGAAAATTTCTTAACTGTCACATAATCCTGAGGACTTCTAAACTGATTATGCTTTCAGGTTTTCCAGACTTGAAGCTCTGCAGATCAGTGTAGTATTTAAACCAAATTTTGGGCTCTGAGTGATGCAATACACTTACCAACACAAGCTTAGCAGTACAGATCTCACAAAATACAGCGGTACGTGCCTCTTTCTTTTGAAATGCAGAATTCATGCATAAAATAAGACTAACTACAATGCAGGAAGCCTAGTGTGATGGGTTTGCCCTTGGCTGGGGGCCAAACCACACACCCACTCATGCAATTCCCACCCCACCCGAGGATAAGGGAGAGAGTTAAAGGGGTAAAGGGGAAAAAGGACTCATGGGTTGAGAAAAGAACAATTTAATAACTAAACTGCAATAATATTAAAAACAATACTATAAACAAATATACAAATGAGTGATACACAGTGATACTGCCCTCCCACCTGATGACCAAGGCTCAGCCTGTTCCCAGCTAATNCTGTACTCCCTCCCAGCTTCTCTGGTCTGCAGACAGCCAGAGAAGCTGAAAGACACTGGCAGCTGTGTAAACATCACTTCTTATCAGCTTTCATCTGAGCACAAATCCAAAACACAGCCTCTTGCTAGCTATTATGAAGAAAGTTAACTCTGTCTCAGCTTAACCCAGGACACCTAGGTTTAATTCTATCTTTTGAGGAACTGGAGCCAATGTTTCTTATTTCTCAGGAACAAGTCCTAAAATCAGATGATAGACCATGCTTGCCTGAGCCAGTGGAAGGTTGTAGCCTGTACTTAGAAAGAGTCAAAGACATGGACCCTTCCATCCTTACATCTGCATGCTGAGTGACTTTATGGCTACAAAATCTAGGTAGCAGTGGGGGTATTCCAAGTAGTTTTCCCAGTTGCTTGTTCCTCTCTGCAATACTGTTTTTAATATACATAGTTACAAACATGTAATTCCAAGAATAGGCAGATGCCACCAAAAGTGGTTTTTTTTTTGGAGATACCTTCCATTATCATTCTCCTCAAGTCTAGAAGCTGAGTAAAGCTCACAGATATGCTGAAAAATGTATTAAGACTGACGTTTTCATTCAAGGATCTCAGTGCAGCCCTACGATCACAATGTTATTTATACAGTGTATTTACACAGCATTTACTGTGTTTACAATGTATGTATAAAACAAAAGATCTCTCTGTTTTGGCTGGATTTTATAGTCAGCCCAACTTAATTGTTGTTTTTTTTCTTTTGCTTTCCCCCTCATTGTTCCTACCTTTGCCTTATGACACTGTTTGCCAGACTACCATTGGTAGGGGCTAGGATATCTCAATCACAAATTGGCTAAGGACAGAGATTCTGTGCCCAGGTAAATAAGTTTTACAACCAGTAGTGGGTAATATGTTGAATTTGACTTTTAGCCATACCACAGAACAGATTAAAATAACCATGGAATAGAGAGAATAAACAGATAGTAAAAGAGAAAGGCTGGGATATTTTTTTAAGTGTATGGCTTTTGTGCTACATATTTTGTGCCCAGTGTGGTGGTTAAACTTGTAAACCCACCAAGGTCAAGTCTGAAAGTCAGAACAGAGACGAACTTGGTTTTGTCAGGATCAATTTGTGGTAACAGCAGTTTTATCAGCAGGATGTAGTAACTATGGCAGAGGACTGACAAACTGCCAGTTGAGTCTCTGGGAAGCCTATTATCAGATAGGGCAATGATTATTATTTCAGTCCTATCATCTTGGTTTTGCTGAAATATTCTTGCAGAAACATTAAAAAATAATTGATAGACACAATACAGGGAATGAAATTATTTGTTTTTGAGAGTGTACCTTTACAATAGACCCTCTAGCTCCTTCCTCACCTTACTGTGTAAAAATGACTGAAAAGACATGAGCAAAAAGGTGAAGGCACTGTAGGAAAACCTAGATGCTTTCTTCATTATTAGAGACTGATAACTGTGTGGTAAAATTCTGTACATACCACACAGAACTCAATCTGAACAGCAGAAAAGGAATCTTCTTCTATAATGCTGATAAAGTTATATCAGTTATAACACGGCTGCCAAAAGACACTGAACAGTACCTATCAAAGTTTTTTTTTAAAAAGAAAACATCTCTGAGAGGAAGGCAGAGAAAGAAGAGTGCAGACCAGAGGAATGGAGAAATACTGGTGTCCAAAGACATAATTGCCAAATAACTAAAAGTACTAGACAAGTGAGAAAAAAAAGGTATAGAAATGAGATAACAGAAGGGCTGGCCCAGCAGATAAGGCAAAATTTCTGTATTCATGGTGGCTTACTATGATCACACACATGTGCTGCCCACAGAAATTTAATTCTAAGGTTCTGCCCAAGGTCACTTCCTTGTGATTGCACAAGAGGCAGAAATATTTCACTTTCTGGTATTCTCCCTTTGGCAAGCATCCTTCTTCATAGCAGCTTTGAAAATATCACACAGTAAGGAATGTACATGGCAGATGCCTTAGAAGAGTACTGAGTACCATGTACTTCATGCACCATTCTCTTCCTCTAGGCTTCTGTATTGCATACAATCTAGGGCAAAGAGGAAGAGGGGGAGTAGAGAAGCTTGTTTTTACCATCTGGCTATCTGAGCTTCCTAAATTTCTCCAAATACCTCTGTGTGCAATGTAAGTACAAATCCATAAATAACATTACAATAATTACATGTATAAGTTGTCACATCTTGCATGATGACTACAGATTCAGATGGAGAAGAATCTAAGTGATTAGTGTGAATTTTTATTCCTTCAGTTGTCAAAATTTTCTAGTTAAAATTAAAGGCAATTTGTAGCAGAGGCTTCTGAAATACTCTCATGCATTTTTTTTTTTTTGCTTTAAACCACATTACTTGTCACTAACAGCAACTTTCCGTTCAGTAAAAGCCCGTAGCAAGAAAAAATATTATCTCGGAGTCTTCTCTTGACTCAAGAAGACCACATCATTTTCTATAATTAGACCACAATTTCAGGGCAATATAAACAAAAAAGGCAAGGCTCAAAGTAGCCTTTATACTTCCTTCTCTTTTTCTTCCCAATCTATTTCTTTAATTATTTCTTATGGTTTTAGTGTGATCGTTTTGTTTTGATTATCTGCCTTTAGATATAACTTGCACCTATCTTACTCAGACACAGACACTTCCTGTGCTGCAAAGATATACAGCTCTTTCTGGATAGTCAATTTACTGCCATTACAGTAAACACATCAATCATCCAGTATTAAATCCTGCAGCTAAATTGTAGGTCTTGTCAGAGGTTTTGAAATGTTGTTACTGATGCGTCCAGAAGTAGGATCAAGCTTTACCTGATGATTTTTCCCTCCACCATTCTTTAGTTAAAAGTTCCTGTTCTTGGTTGTGCTTTGCAGTGTGCCAGGTAGATTAAAGTTCATTAAAAACAGTGGAAAAGATATGCGGTGCCAGCCTTCCCATGTTGCATTGCTAGTATCTGGGTATTGAAGGGCATATATACTAAATGTTCCCATCCTTCCTTCTATTGTAAGGATTGAGAAGCATGAGCAATTGTCTTTTCCATCCATCTGTTAAATCTGTCTCATTCACCTTCTAAAAAGAGGTACTTCTGTTTAAATTGGTCCTACTAGTCACAAACAGCACAGAAGCACAGCTATCAAAAAAAAAAACAAACCCATGTTTTGTGTGTTCCACAAATTGCTTTGGTTCATGATTTAAATTCTGTTTAATTTATTATTTAAATTCTGTTTAATTAATGAAGTTCATTTCTAATTAAGCCTGGTTTTGCTTGGTTTTTTTTGAAAGATATTTGACTTTATAATGCATTTGGATGCATAGGGTTTGAAGGGATGTGCCTAAGAAAAAGTGCTTCAGGCCATATTAACCATTTGAGCCCCTCCCTCTGCCCCAAACCAGGATCAAAGGTTAGGTACAGAGAGGATCAGAAAGTGATAATCACAGAAAAGTACAACAGGATTGTGTGATCTCAGCTAAAATAGATATTAAAATTAAATTTAGTTAGACAGGAATGCTGAAAATATGGGGCAGAAGCAGAAAGAAAAGGCTAACCTGACTCATATAGGCAGAAAGTTATGTGCACAGTCCCTCAGAGCATGCATAGCTTTTAAGCATCAATTGAGTTCAGAATCCTTTTGTACTCTTGCACTCAACCACCCCTTACGAGAGAGATAGTGAAAAAGAAGGGAAAAAGACCACATGGGGTGCAGAAGTACCTCATGCATTGAGTAGCTAAAAAAAGACCACACTGGTGATTCCACAGGGTCAGGACAGAATACCAATGCCAAGACTTGACAAGTACAAGATCACAGCTCATTGTCCCACAGTTCCCATGATCTATATCATATTAGCCTCCATGAACTAGGTGTATGGTAGTAAGCCAAGATCTTCCCTTTTTTTCCTCTTGACTGCATTAAAAAGATCTTTTCCATTTGCAAGAATGACAGAAACAGCAGTAAAGCTACACCAAAGACAGACTGGCTCCTGAATTGAGGGAGTAAGAGAGATAAGGTGACCTTGCTTCAGAAGAGCAAGGCACTTGTTGAGCAAAGGAGTGACACAGAAAAGTCTGTTCCAACTTTGCCAAACCCCTGGATATTTATGGCTACAATGTGCCTTTCAAGCTCTTCGCCTTAACCCACCCCCACATACGAAGACTGACCCCTAGATTTAGTAAAAAAAAATATTGCATAACAGCATTCAACCAATGTGCTATCAAGTGTCCTAGTCAATTAAGCCCAATGTTTGCAGTTCCCCTGGCAACCTAATCCTAGGGTATGCGGATATTTCAGCTCTTTCCATACTGCTAAATAAAACAAGGGCAAGAAACAAGCTTGAGCACTGGCCTGGTGATCATCCACACTGTTTAATTGCTAGCATGCTTCCAGGCTGCTTTGGCTTATGCCAGTTCTTTGGGAAGTGGTGCCTAAACTTGGCTGGAGGGATAGACCATGTGGGGATCAATTCCAATAGGCAGTATAGACAACATGGCACCAGGTTTTGTTCCCTCCAGCCTCAACAGTCTTCAAACATCAACCCAGCTTTGCATTTCCAAAGATTCCTTATTCAAGCAGTGTATTGAAAACTGTGTGTAAACATCATACATTTAATGTATGAAAAGATCATTCTGATGAGACCCCAGCATAATACCCATTTTTTTTCAGGTGCTTTGTACTTTAAAACAAACAGACAAACAAACAAACCAAAACAAAACAAAACAAAACCCCAGAAAATAGTTATATTTTAGCCCTAGAAGTGTACCTCTCAAGGTTCATAGGAGATCAAACACTATGCAGCATAACTAGTTTAAGTCACCTGCTCTCAGGGTCAGAAGACTGCTCCTGTCTCATTTAGCAACAGAGATGCAAGGCTTGCATCTCCACAGAAAGCTCAGTGGTTCCACTGAGCATTATGGAAATAAAAAGGTTAAACTGCAGCTAAATTTTGACATAAAGGGAAACATGGGAAAGGGATTCTCTTCTTTTCCATTATGCCACAGCAGCAGCACCACAATTTTATCTACAAAATACTGGGAAGCTAAAGGGAAGGAACCAAGCCAGTGCTGCTTGTCATTGCTTCACAGCTGCCTGTAAGCAGTGTGTGCAAGTCAGTGCACTGACAGCTCACTTCTGTTTGAACAGATGGAGTAAGCAGCAGCAGAAGAACATGTTCCTCTAGTAATCCTGCCAGAACTATTGTTTCTACAGATTTGCCATAGTGGCTTGAAATGGAGATGGCCTTAACTTAGACTGAGGTGTGACTTTCTGGAGAAGAAAAATAAACACAACACATATATTAAAAACATAAATCCCACTTGATGCCCCTACACGCCCAAAGCCAAGTCCCCAGACTTCTCCTCCACACTGCCCTGTATTTCATTTTCCCAAAGACCTCAGGCTTCCATTATGGACCTATAGATTTTAATTACTTTTTTTAAACTTGCCTTACATATGGAATGCTACCAAAAACACTTCAAGAAATTTCCAGCAGGAGTTAATTTTCCCTAGAACTCTGACTTGGCTGAAACTCAGGGTATGCGAGTAGAAATCATAGCTCTCGGCACACTGGCTTTGTTATCATAACACAGATCTAAACCCATGCAGCCCTCTTGTGTGTTCTCTGCTATACAGTACTGTGTCCTTGCACTGCTATTATTATTAATGGTCTTGTTATTCTGATTTTTAACTGCATCTCAGTACAAATGAGTTCAAAGGCCACAATTAGAACTGGGGACCAGTACACTGAGGCATAAACAGAAATCATCACACAAAGAGAAATCCTTTGGCTCCTGTCTCTAAAGCTTATTATTATAATTAAGATTTATAGCATAAAGGCAGTTAGAGGTGCCAAAAGAAATTGGGGCCCATTATGTCATAAATACATCTACTGCATAAATATATAGCAAAAAGCAGTTCCTGCCTTGGAGAATCCACAGTCGCAGGCTTTAAACAACTGCCAAGCCTGCAACTGCAACTTTAGCAACAAAGTTTGGGACACACTCAGCTTGAGTAGGTGTTTAGTGTCACTGCTGTCAGCTGTGTCATTGACTCTTGCCTCCATATGGGGCTGAATCATGCAATTAAAAAAAATTCATTGTGTTTGACAGATAATAAAATGACAAGAAGAAGAAAGGACTGAGGATATCTCTTGTTATTTTATATTTTATAAAGGGTGGACAAGGCCACAATACAGTGGTTTTGTCATTGACTCTTTTCCAGCTCTTCTCATTGAAGGATTTCCATCCTCTGTGATCCATCAAAATAGTTTTATTGTCTATTTCTTTCATAGTAACCATCTCCCTCTTGTCCCTATGCAATCACACACTACCTGAGGAGCTTCTACCTTTTTATTTTTATGTAGGGAAGGTGGGAATTTCATTTGCTAAATAAGAATTGTGGGATCTGGCATCACGACATTAAAGCATCTGAGATACTGCCAAGATCTGCCTATTGCTTGAACTCTCAGTTTATTTTGTCTCTTTCTCCTCCCTTCTCAAGTCAGTAGTTTCCTACAAATAGCAAACCATTGGAGTCCAGAGATCTGGGCATTCAAAGAATATCTGAGTCTGTAAATAGAAGAAAAGTGAATTGCTGAGTTTGTATCTCCTGGTTGGGACAAAAGTTAATGAGCCCTTTGCCACCACCCACAGATAACAACGAATTGCTCTTAAAGCTCATTTCCTCAGAGAAAGCCTGAAGGTATTCAGCCACTAAGGGAAGGAAAGGAAAGGTAAATGGTCCATGCTGAAAGGCTGTGAATTTCCCCTTTCTGGAGGATAACTAGACCTTGTTAATCTTTTCAAAAATACTTTTTGGAGGACTTTTGCTTAATTTCACATGGTTAAGGTATATGAGTGTCCAAGGCAGCGCTGCACATAGTGGTTTCCTTTAGTATGCTTACCTATTTTACAGTTGCAGCAGTTATCTGACAATAGAGCATCTTTGATGACCGCTGTGCCTAAAAATCCTGACGCTGAACATTGCTAGCAGTGAACACTATATAAAGCCCAGGTACCCAGCAGGAATATAAACACAAGGCACAGAAACAAGATGTCCTGCTCTCTGCACTGACCTCCTTAACGTATTAAATCAAATTGAAGTTCAACGCTTAGGGTCTCTACAAAAAAGGGCTGAGCCCCTCATTGCAATACCTACCTTGTTCACTTCCTCTCTGGTGTAGAACCAGCAGCCACAGATCACACACCCTCACTCCCCTTCTGCTGTGATGAAGGTCAGAGAAACCAGTGTACTGAGCAAGGAGTTGTCTAAATGCGCTGGTGGCAAAAGCATTAGAGATAATCCTGTACTCACCCTTACCAAAGCACAGGGAGAATGACAATTTTTTTGTCTTTTAAAATTCATAGCCATGACTCTAGAGACACCCTGCAAAAGCCCTGCTGGGGTTTTGCCTGTCCCCAGCACTCTGTTGAAAATTTGTTACTCTCTATGTTCAGATGCATGAACAGAGATTCAAACCCTGCTCTTCTGACACACTAATGAAGGTTCTGTCCTCAAGGTTATAGGGTGTCTTTGACCAATGCTTTTTTGTTCAACTTAGTGTATTTTGCCATTCAACTTATTCAGTTTTGTGTAGAATCCTTGATTATCCTTTGAGTGACAGAGAGACAGATCTTTTTACATGGTAATAAGGGTACTTACACAGAAAGTATGGGTCCTTGAGCTTGACCAACAATAAGGTAAAAATGCAAACTGGAAGATCAGAGATTAAAGGAGAGGCTCATCCAATGGATAACTAACAGATGAAGCTGGCTATATTGTTCACTTCTACCTAGACAATTCAGGAACTGAGATTTTAGTTCAGATGTATATTTGACAAATATTCACAGAAATACAACAGGAAATACCTGATTGTAGAGAAGGAAACCTAAGTACCCTGCCCTTTCAACACAGTCATCATTTCTCACTATGACAGTGTATTTCCATCTTCTATACCAGCTGACAGCAGAGTAGGAAATTCAGATTTCAGCTTTAGATATGTCCATCCTGTACATCTAGCCTTAAGTCCCTCTATGCAAGGCACTCAGCCGTTTGGTGCTAAAAGGCTTAGTCATGGTCTGGATTAAGGACTGTCATCTACAGTTCTAGATGACCTGCTGAGCATGATTAATGACAGTGGCTCATACTCACAGAGGCATTTCAGAACATCATGGATTTTTAAAAACAGACCAAGAAAACGAAACACTGCACTGAGAACAGAATTCCTCTCCTAGTCAGGAGAGAGAAAACAAAGCATGCCTGACAGAGTGTGTCTTCAGTACTACACTACTGAAGGTGCTGAGTTTGCTGATGGTATGGGAAGTATTTGTAATGAAATAAAATACAATTAAATGAGACATTTATTTTCTGTCTCAGAAACCTGAGATTCATCAGTACGTTTTTTAAAAAAGGTATAATCAAGAGTGTATTAATTACAAAGAAATGTTTAATATACTACAATTTACTGTCTGCTGCCAGCACCTCAATTATATTCAGTCTCTTATGTGCCTGCAGCCACAGGCATGTTGATACTACACACTGAAGGAAAAAACAAATTCATGTCTTATTAAATTTGCAACTGTAGCCGCACCCATTTCACACCTGAATTTCTCATCCTCCAGGCAGGTTTCACTTGCACATTTCCAAGTAAAATGCACTGTGTAAGAGTTTGTTTCACCATGTAGGCTTTTAACCATGCTGTTTCCTCCTCCTTTAAAAAATTGTATTTGTGTGGTCAATAGAAGATTGTCAGATCACGAACCATCATCTCTTTCTCTCTTCCATTCAAAGTTAAAATCATAAGAACACAGTGTATGACATAAAGCTCAGGTTGCATGGTCTGTTTTTTTTGTGTGCTGTGAATTCAGGATTTATCATTCAACAGCTTCACATATTATTTTATCATGTGCACTTATAAGTGAAAGCAATTGGCTTGTCTTTTTAATTACTTAACTTTTTGCCATAGTCTGTATTCAGACAAATTCACACAACTGACATTAATTGCCTTGTGTTTCCATGCATACAAGTGAGACCTGACTCACCTGACATTACAATTTATTTATATGGTGAGATACTTGATTTCATAGAAGAAGAGTAATGGTGAGAAAAAAGACAGAAAGAAAGTTCTTGGGTAAGTCAGTTAAGAGTCACAGATACTGTTAATAATTGTTTCTTTGATTTCTGGGATACTGGACTCTCTACTTCTTTTTCAGTTATTCACTGTGAAATAGGAAAGCTTTAGCAAGGGACAGAGCAGAAGCTTCCAGCTTTCTAGGATACCCCAGCCAGTTGGCTGGAACACTGGTCTTACTGATAGAACATGTACATTTACATCCCCTCCGGCAGAAGGAAGTTGTGAATTCATGTCTCCAACAACCTACTTGAGTTTTCCAATCATTTGGCTACAGGATGGG